>WAAE01018272.1:0-12203 GCA_013400495.1 Nicator chloris | reverse complement strand
ATTAGTTGCTAATACCTGTTTAAAAATGAGTGGACTACAGCCCAAAAGTCCATGGGCATGGTTTATGAATGCTGACATTGTGTGAAAATAAGTAAGGCAGGGATTTCACTTTATGAACAGTCTATTGGCAATGTTGACTTGAGACATTCCGGCTGGTGATTCTCAGAGTTACCGTGTCACCCCTTCTGCGGAGCAGACTCGCTGGCTGTTGAACTGTACTGAAATCTAGATCAGGGAACAGTCTAAAAAAAACTTAGTAACTGTGAGAGATGTGTGTATGTGTGCGTTTTAATCTTGGATCGGAAAACTGTGCAACCTGCCAGGTTTAGGAAGGAACTACCAGAAAATGGAAGGCCAAGTAAGTCAGAAAGTAAGCGTTGTGCAAAGGAAATATATTATCAAAATTCCTCCTTTTTTGCTCCCATTGAAGATTAACTGCCTGAGAGCACTGTCCAAACGCTTCTTGAACTCAGGCTTGGTGTGGTGACAGCTTCCCTGGGGAGCCTGTTCCAGTGCCCAACCACCCTCTGGTGAAGAACCTTTTTCTGCTACCCTATCTTTTCTGCTGTTCCCTTGGGCCCTGTCATTGACCACCACAGAGAAGAGATCAGTGCCTGCCCCTGCTCTTCCCCTCATGAAGAAGCTGTAGCTGCAGTGAGATCTCCCCTCTGTGTCCTCCAGGCCGAACCAACCAAGTGACCCGAGCCGGCTTCTCCTCAAGGCCCTTCACCAGCTGGAGACACTTCCAGGCTTGTCCAGGAGGTGATAAATCTCGCAGTAATGGTCCTCCAGTTCCAGCCACCAGGACCCCCCTTTTGGTGGGGGGGGTCTCAGTCATTGGTGTTTGCCTCAACAGAGGCAAAGAATGTGTTAAACATCTCTGCCTTGTCCCTGTTTGTGAGGTGACCATGCTCAGCCTGTAATGGGCCAATGTTATTTTTACACTGCCTGTTGCCATTAATATATTTGAAAACACTCTTTTTATCGTCCCCCACAGGACAGATGTACTTTGGTGGCATGCATTTCTTCATTATGGTGACAAGCACCATCTTTGTATTCTTCCCATATCACCTGAACTTGCTTCCACTGGGCATACACATTTTTTATTTTGTCCTTATTTACAAAAGAAGATTCCTGTTCAGCCAAGCTGGCCTTCTGCCCTCACCTGCTTGAATTCTTACATTTGGGAATTGGCTGCTCCTGTGCCCTTAGGAGGTGATGTTTAAAATGTGACCAGCACTGATGGACCACAGCACCTGCAAAAAAACGTTTTTCCAGGGGCTCATCCCACCAGGTTTCACTTACACCACTGATGTCAAATCTTTGGGACTGAGCCAAAGCCTCAGCTACTCTTGTTTATTCCTCATGCTGCCTGTATCAGTGTAGAAACATTTCAGGTGTGGTACATGGTAGCCAACACCTCCTGCAGCAGATTGAGGGATCACATTAGTGCTCATTTCCTCAAGTTTTGGCACACCATAAAGGCGTAATACTTCCGTAAGTAGAGTCCTAGAGAGATGTCTTCAGTAGTGATGGGAAAAATGGTTATGGAAGTATTTTGATGTGGCACTGTTACTGAAGATTAGGGAGATTTTCTCTGTTGATCTGTACAGAAATTGTATGTCGGACTTTGTTGGTCATGTTGGTGTAAAAGGGGTTTCTAGTGGCCAGGCTCTGACCTGTGATGTTTGTGCATGTCCTTTTTCCCTGAAGACAATCAGCGTTAATGTAACTGTCTTTAGTCTGTCATATATCCAAAACTTTTTTTTTTATTGAGGGGTCAACTTGAAGTCATCATCAGCTTATCTAAAATCTGTTATCTACTGTTATTTGTTACCATATGTATTTGAAGACAGTACATTATAAATGCAGTCCTTTCTGGGAGAACTGACATTTATCATCTGAGTATGTCAGCAGTTTGAAGGCTTTTCTTCTTTTCACCATGGTTTGATCCAGAGAAGAGAAGTGGAAAACTAGACAGAACAGTTTCAAATAAATTCTTGGTGAGCATAGGCTTTTTCAACTGCAAGTCAAGAGGAAGTTCTGAAAACATTTTAAAAAGAATGCTGTGTTTGTTGTGGTTTTTCTATAGGTTTTGCTTGCCTTCCTTTTCCCTCTTTACATTTGTTTTTGGAATGCTGCTTTTACGAGAATAAGGAAAGTTGTTTTTTTTTGTCATGCAATTTGATATTTTATGGCAGATAGCACAACACTCCTTAGTGTGTCAGACAATGTCTATTGGCACAAGTTCAGCATGTTGACTGAGAAAAAAAGTGTTTTCTCAATTGACATTAAAATATTACTTCAGCAGTGAGACTGTATTGTAGTAAAACAAAGTATGTATAGATATTTGATTCCTTACTGCTAATGAGAAAGATGCTTTTAGTTACTTTTTCAGTAATGAGTTCATCAGATAAATACTGAACATCAAAGCAGAAATTTTGCAATTCCAAAATTGTAAGAACTGCTGTCTCATTCTTAGTTCAACTTTATTGTTTATGCAGAGTGTAGGGTAAAATTACAATGACATGATTACATGAGATTTCCTATAAAATTTCTTTTTCTAGGACAAAATACAAGAAGCATAACTGATGAACATCTATTCCATGTTTCATCATTATTGTGTAATATATTGTAATGTCCTTATTTTAAATATTGCTGTGAAAACGTTATGGAGATAATTAACTTTATTAATTTCCTTTAAGTCTTTTTGTGGTTTAATATAAGACACCATTTCAAAATCACTGCGGACAAGAGAAGAGAATTATTTCCATTTCAGAGATCATGGATGGGATAAAAAATTACAGTAGTAAAATTTAGTCTTTTGAGACCTTATTTTTCTCAGCACCTGGCATTAAAAAGTACTTTAAATATTCATATTTAAGGCTGAGGCTTAAGTGTCAGTCTTCACCTCTGATTTACACAGGAAGTAAAACTCACAACTGAGTGCATTAAAGTAAGACGATGAAATAATTTGAGAGATATTACTCTTGAGATTCCAAGGCTGATATTTTTATCATGTGTCAAGTTGTAAATATTTTGATTATATACTGGCAAAGACAGTATCTGTTATTTGCAAAAAAAATGATGAGGGGTTAACTACAGTCTGTCTTCAGTTCTATGCTAAGCTTTAGGCCACCTTTTGAAGGAAGGAGGGATTAAAAACTACATGATAAAGAAAAAATTAGTTAAAATAAAACCAAAAATTTATTGTGCACAGTAATCTGATTATTTCTTTGCTAATATATTTTTCAGACTACGAAAACCCAACTGGTTTTATCAACATTAGTTGAACCATTTGGGGAAAAATCACAGGAAAAAGTATTAACTAGACCAGTGAAGGTTAAAATCCCTAAGGCATAAGGTCTGCACTAACTGAACTGTACAGCTTATTCAATTGTAAAACAGAATTGTAATGCTATAAAGTGAAAGGCATGTAATACTGTCAATTGTCCCTATAAAATGAGATCTCCCTGGCTGAAGTCAACTGAAGAATACTTCAAGTCAGGTGTACTTAGGCATGTTTAGGTGTTTGTAGACATACATGGAGGTAGTAGCTGTTAACTGAATGGTTACGAATGGATACCATTAGTGAGGCTGTAATCAAGTCAATATGCTCAGGTGTTTCAGTGGATATTTCAGAGTACAAAAACCACATGGATGATACTGCAGTGGGTCCAGCAAAGGGCTGCAGAGGTGATTCAGGGACTGGTGCATCTAAGGGGTAGAAGAGACTGTGTCTGTTCAGCCTGAAGTCTGAGGAGTTCTTGTCGATGTGCATGAGCACCTGATGGGGGGCAGCTCTACACACACATTATATAGACAGAAAGAAGATGGACCCAGATTCTTCTCAGTGGTGCCCAAGGACAGGAGGTGCTGGGCACAAACTGAAACACAAGAAATTCTACATAAATATAGGAAAAATCTTTTCTTACGGTAAGGGAGGAGTCAAGCATCGGAATGGCTGCCCAGAGAGGTGGTGGAGTCTCCAGCTGTGGAGACATAAAAAATCTGGCTCTGCACAGTCTAAGCAACATGTTCTGGCTGCCCCTGCTTGAGCAGGGGGGGTTGGACTAATGAGTCTCTCAAGGTCTCTTCCCCTTAGTGACTCTCATATCCTGGGATGTAGAGAAATATCTTTGCAATGTTATAAGGTTCTGCATTATATTTTATATAATTTTTGTTCAGGTCACACATGTGCTAGAAAATTGGTTTGAACTAGAAGATGAGCAAAAAATTTATAAATTGTAATTTGAAAGGAAGAGATCTGGAAGAGATATGAGAGATATGACAGAATACTCTGAATCAAGGACTGTAATCTTCAGGTAATGGATAGTGCTATTTAAGCTAAAAGGCAGTAACCAAGCTGAATGCTGATATGAATGTAGAGGTTCTTAAAATATGTGCAATGAGATTCAAGAATAATTTTCCTCTTAGACTGAGAGATTTTTAACTGGTAGGAACTATCTAATTTGATCAAAATGAAGTAAAATTTCACAGAAAAGCTGAAGATCCTTCTAACTTACAGCTCAAACTCCACTCTTTTGAACTCTGCTTGAGAATAGAGAAGTATTTGAAATGGTCAGTAAAAGGACAATGGATGTACTTTTCTCAATGTTTTCCTTGGGAACATCACAGATTATCCATGGAAAAATTTATCCTGTGTACAGCACAGCAAATCACTGCAATAAATTTTATCCCAAACTGTTGTAAGAAGCTGAAAATATGAAAAGAGCTGTTGCACAACCTTAATTACTGGCAATGTCACTAGACCTTCTATAATGCAGTTCTATAATGCTTCTTAAATCAAAAAATAATATTTTGTTAAAGCCAGATGCATACTTGTATGAAGTGGTAAGAATTGCAGAATGCAGCAGGATAGAAATATTTCATGTGTATCACTACCGTTCAGGACACTTGAGGAAAATAATTAGGTTTATTAGAAGGACTTTTGGTTAGCTAAACATTTGTATTTGATGGTATTTGCATAAACAGATATGAACTTAGAATGATTCTCTGCATGTGATAATATTTGCCTGTTAACGTTCCAAGACAATGTACTGAATCTAGGGTCAGTTCTGGTGCACTCTAACCAAGTGCTGTAGAAAAGAAAAAGACACTTTTACGCTTTTTTCCCCCCTTTCTTGTTTTGTACTGAGACTGTGCAGCCTCTGGACAGACCTTGGCTATTTGCACATTATGAACAGCACAGCCTAGGTAGGACACACAGCAGGAGTTGGGAGCCTGTGGGATAAGACACACTGAATAGGTGAAAGTTGTGTTGTGGTTTCTTCTTCCTACACGTGCTGGAACCTCTGCTACTGAAAAAGCTCAAACATAATCATGCACCTTCCCTTCCCTTTAGCCCAACCATATTGCTAGCAGGGAGAAGGGTAAGAACCATGAGAGAAGGAAAAGCAAATGCATATGCTCCCTCTAGTACTCTCTCTGCCTTCAGTTAATTTAGGGATTTAAGGAGCCAGGTCGGGCTTTTGAGTATTTAGTGAACTTTAGTGGATTGATCTTCTCAGCTTGCTCTGTGTCCCTTAGAATTCAAGTAAATTCAGAACGTCTGGAAAATAATTTAGCAACGAACTCTCTGTTATATGAAAAATTATGTCTGGTTGTTTTGAGCCTGGCTCTTAGTGGCTTCATTCACCCATTTTCTCCATGTCATTCATCATGTGGCTGATCTCTGTCATACTCCCTCTAATGTGCCTCTTTTAATTTAGGAGTCCAGTCCCAGTTTACTTTATTCTTCATCCCTAGTACAAAGAAGACATTCTGCATGTTCTCCAGACCTTTTGTCATCCTTGGTTATCTTAAACCTTTTGTGTCCTTGCATATACTGCTTAGGAGGAAGCGACAAAAGCTGCAACTGGTATTCCAGGTATAGAAAAACCATAGATTTATGGCAGAATACTTTGTTGGCCATTTGCCAATCATAATGTATGAAGTTAGATTTGAGAGTGTACCACTCATTATTATAACTTAATTGCGTCATTCTCAAGTTTTTTAACTGTCCTGGGTGGAGATAATCTGACTCTGGCAATTTTTTTTTGTATTCACTGTTTCATATCTTTCTATAGCCTGTTCTACACAAAGCAGCATTTCAGACAGATCTTTTCCTGTGTTGCTCACAAAGCAAGTTCGTGCTTCCTTTAAAAGCTGTCTAGTTATTCCATGTACTTCTGTAAAGGACCACTCTTCTTGCTCTACTTGCTGTTTTTTGTGCCCTGATCTTCAGAGAGCCCTTGCAGGTGTCTGCTCCGGCTGTGTCTCAAGAACCATGTAGTGCTAGATTTGCTTTAGTTGTTTCTCAATCTCTTTTTTTGGCCTGCCTTGCAGTGTGCTTGCACCTAGTCTCCCACGGCTCATCAGACTTTCTGTTGTCTTCCTTTAGACATGACTTCAGCCTTTGGAAGTTCATTTTCTTGTGTATAATCTGCTCCCTTTCCTTCCCAGCTTCCCTCTGCCCTTGCTCACAAGCCTTTCTTTAAGTGGCTTGGTTCCTGTGATGGTGTCTTCAAGAAGCCTCTTCTAAGGATTTAGTTTTTTCAGCTCTTCCTGTGGGTTTTTAAATGGGACTCTCTATTTTTATGTCCTCTTGGATCTGAGAACATTCTGGTGGGTATTTAGAACTTCATACCTCTGCAGAGATGCTGTCTGTAGGCACGTAATGGTTGTGTTCTACATGGGCTGTTTAAGTGTGCAAGACTTTTGAACCAAATCATGCACTGCATCTTTTATTGAGGACTGTCTAACCATTTGCTCCATGAAACAATAATTAAAGATGTTTGGTCATTGTATTATAGCCTGATACATTTTCTGTACCTACATAGAGATAGCTGAAATCACACATTATTGTCATATTTTCTGCATGTGTTGCCTCACATCCTTGAGCACATCAGAGACTGTCACTGTTCCAATAGCAGACTCCCAGACTCCCATTCATCCTTTTTGCATAGGCTTGATATTTCTAGCCCTAGAGTCTGTACTACCTTTTGAGGTAGTTAGCTCATCTGTTTGTTTTCATTAGGCTCTCTGTAACCTACGAAACTACCCTATCTGCTTCTGATAAAGCTGGTTGCTTTACTTTCTCCTGTTTACTTTGCATGCTAGCATCAGGGGTTATTTACCTTGGGATTGGTTATTCCAATATGCCCAGGGTGTCCATGCCTTAATTTAGGGCTAGATGTAGCAGTGCTATCATCATATTTCTTATGCCTTCCAGTATTCACGTGGAAGCATGTGTACCAAATTTTGTTCTCTTGGCACTCTATTTAAAGTGCCAGCTTGTTTTCTTTTTGCCCATTTGACAACTCCTGTCCTCTGGTACTGATTGTGCTGAATTTTCTCTTCATCATCTGTAACAGAGATGTTACCTCCTATGGTGTGGTATCTTTCCCCACATTGGTATTTTATTACTTTTTTTTGGTTTAAAAGCTTTCTCATGATCATCTTTCTTAGTTTTAAGCAGCAGTTGATTGGTTCCTGCTCTCTTCAGCTGAAGGTTCCTTTATTTTGATGAAGCAGTCTCAATTTCTAATGATTCTGAACCTTGGTTTGTTCTTTCTGCCCTGTTCTGAGGTAGGTGTAAATCTTGCTACTCCACTTCTCATTCTGATTCTGAGCAGAATACTGTGAGCATTCAGAAAATGCTACCACTGAAATCCTGGTCCTCTACTAGTTTCATAGGAACCTATATTTTTATCTGTCTCAATTCAGCTATTCCTTAGGATCATGCATTATCTACATGAAAATATACATTAGTGTTTACTAACCACCTTCTATCTCAGAAATATGGCTCTGAAATTCCATGGATCCCTGACTTAGGAGAGATGATTAAAAAAAAACCCAAAACAAAACCAAAAACCCCCCACAAAAACGACAAAAAAACCTCCACCACAAACAAACAAACAAAACCACAACAAAACCAAAACCAAAATCTCCACAAACAAACCCAAACAAACAAAACCAAAAACCCCAACCTCGAATAACCTACCTTTTCTCTTTTCCCCATGGTTCTCTAATATGCACAGACAGCAAATGTCCAGTCACCTTTAAGTGTCTTGCAAGAGAGTGATAGCATGCTTTTCAGCATGAGTGTTCTCATTCTCAAGTAGTCTCCTTTTCCTACATGTATACTGCCAGAAACCTTTTGGTAGGTTTCATCTGCCTACCACATCATCTTATTGCTGCATCAATATCTGAGATTTTGCCACAGTTCACAGAAGATTATGATAATTTAGTAAAGAAGAAGCTGGAAAAGAGCCTCAAGAATAAAATGAATACTCGTTACTTTAGCAAACAAAGTCAGAAGAACACCCACAGAGACAAAATGGAATTATATCACCAAAAGTTAACTTGGTACCTATTTAACTTCTCTTAGTGATTTAATTAATCTTGATACATTTAAATTCCAGAAGTCAAAATACAACTGTCTCTTTCTCTTAACCTTTAGTAACCAAATAGTGACAGTAATCAGGTTTCTTCTGAGTATTACCAATATCTTAACTCTTCAACACCTCCTGATACATAGCAACTGTCTTCTTTTTTCATGACTCTTAGGTGAAAATAATTTGCCCAAGCTTCTTTCTGAATTCTAGGTAATTATACAACTAGATATTCAGCACTGACAGATGAAAAAAATGGATATATTTTTAATCATGCAAATAACATATGCATTCCTGAGGAAATGGTAGTATGTAGGATTAATGGGAAGGAATCCATGTGGATTCAGCTTGTAAGAACCTGTGGGATAATGGAAGTTTGTTGTGAGCTGCTGAGTGCCCTGAAGAGTTATCTGTGGGAAGGGTATTTCTGGTCTGACCTTTTTCTCAATCCATTTTCTCTTTGTTTTCATTTATGTGATGCAGTAACTTCCTATTTTGCAGGGAGAAGGCATAACTTGTATTAACTCTTATCTCTTGGTCCCTTCCCCTCCTTTTTCTTGTGAGTGAGGAGCATACTGCTTGGGAAAAACTAAATAGAGTCATCAGACACAGGAAGAGAAATTTAGGACAGAAAGTATGAGTGAGAGAAGGCTAGAACAGCACAAATGTCCAGAATCATGGTAGTGAATAAAACATAGACACTTATTTAGATAACCACAAAAGAAGAAGTAGGGGTGGACTTTGTAGGAGCTTTTTTTTCTGGGCTAGATTAGCCTTTTTGCTTGTAAAGTGTTTGTGCTCCTGTCCCATGGCATGGTCGTGGCTGAGCAGACCCCAGTTTGGATCTGTCTCCATCCTGTCACTCTGCAGAAAGGGAACTCTTGTGACAGGTTGCCATTTAGCTTTTCTGTGCTCGAGGGCTCCGATAGCCGTGCATTGTTATGCCCCTGGCTTCATTTCCCTTAACACTTGCCCTTGTTTAATTTTAATCATGGTGTTCAGCACTGTTTGCAAGCATGAAGCCGTTATGTCTTCTGTCCTCTTGAAAGTGAGAATGTCATTATGACCGTGGGTCGCTTTGGGCTGCCTGTCACCTGTGGCTGTGGAAATGAGTTACTGTAATCCAGGTTTGGCTGGGCCCTCAGAAGCTGTGTCTGTACCCAGCGATACTCTCGCCCCTGTGGCGTTCTTTCTGCCCTTTATGCTCGCCCACAAGTTTTGCGAAACTTTTTAGGTTCTGTTAATAATCACTTGAAACTAGTTTTTAGCTTTTAGAGGTTTCCAGAAGAATTAATATACACTTAATTTAAAGAGGGTTCCTTTTAGGAAATGGCTCAGGATCTCATGCGAACATGCCAGGTTTCTACAATATGAGAAGCTAGAGGAGGGACCCTTCCTGTGCTCTGAGGAGAGCAGTGATCCCAAGGGTATATCTGCAAGGCTGAGTTCTGTGGATGATAGAGACATTATGGCATTATGGCATGATCCCCTCTAGTCTGAGATTTCTCTGGTTTTGGTAAACTAGTTAAAAATACATCACATAGGCTTGCTAATTCTTGCCTGTGTACTTGGCTCTTTAAAGAAAGCTTTTTTCCTTTGTGTTTTCATCAATGGATCTGGAACAATTCTGAAAAGCTTTTCTCACATAGATGAGATGCAATTTGCTTATAACTTGCTGCCCTCTAATCTATGAGATCAAAGTGACTTTATTTCATCTCTGAAACAAAAGTTAGGTAGTATATAAGGCTTAGCAGTTTGGTTAGAATGAATGCCAGGAACAAAAGAAAGGCCATACTGGATCAGATTACATATTTATGTAGCACAAGGTCCTGTCTCTAGCAGTGGTAAAAGGGGATGCATATTTAAATATAAGAATGTAATCAATTTATTATAATATTTCCCAAGAAAGCACCTTCTCATAATCCAGCAGTTTGCTGCTTAGAGGCTTCCTGAGTTAGCATCGGTATCTTTCTTTCCCAGTGTATTATCAGCAGTGTGAGTAAGGGGTGGACAAGACACCTTCAAGGTGTCATTCCTTGAAAGACAAGTAAGGAATGAAAAGCTGAATGCCAAGTTTAGTGACTGGTAATCAAGGAAGATGGCAGAACCCTCCAATTTTGAGATGAAGGAAAAGATTCAGTGCCTGACACTGGCCGAATTACAGTGCAAGGGAAGCACAGTGCACTGTCAGAATAGGCCACTCTCTGTGTAGGCTTCCTAGGACTGTTCTTTAAATAATCTGAAATGTTAGAGCTTTTTAAATAAGAGTAATGGTATTGTTGTGCAAAGGGTGCTATATGCAGACATCTGTGAGTGGAGTTCATATTTTGTACTTTTTATTCTGTGTTAACGGCTCCACTCGTGAACTGTGAGAATGAAGGTGAAATCGCATTTCAGAGGAGGGAAGTTCCAGGGTCTGCCATGGCAATTTCTGTCTGAGAGACTTTGTTTGTAGGAGGCCAGTTAGTGCACTTGTGCTGGTTATCTTAGGAGCTATGGATGTCTACCCTACATTCCTCCAACCCAGAAAGTCGACGTTTCTGCTAACAGCTGCCAGCACTACTGTGCTTCAGAATTCTGAGGTTTATTTCCATTGAAGGGACAATTTCGAAATTGTATGCACTGATAAAAGACAGTCTATAGGAGATATTATACATGAGGGTGATTCAACGTGGCCATTGGACAGAAGTATCTTCCAAAACCCACTGAGAGTGTTAAATGAGAAAAAAGCATAGGCATCAGCCATTTCAGAACAATGGTCATCTAGTGCAGAAAATGTGAAGCTTTCTAATTTCATTGCTCACTCAACAGTTTTAAATCTGTAAAACTTCCTGCGCTTTACCCCTTTTTTATTCCAGCTTCTTGGCACGTATCCAGATATATTGGCTGGCTACCCACCTCTAGGAAGTCTGTGTTTCTACGTTTTCTCTGTATTTGCTGTCTCTTCTGTAAGCACAGAAAAAGGATACGTAGTATAATGTATTCACGAAATTTTTTTTTACTTCAAATTTCCTGTCACTTCAGACCAATATTCTTAAGCAGTCAAAATTTATTTATTCTCTGTGTAGGAGGTTGCTTTTGCAAACCAGACCTGTGGTTAATAAGTGATTATCTGTCATGTAGCCCCTCCCTGCCCTGTCCAAAAGAATGCTAACATCCATTGTTATTTGAATATACAGCTGGTAGAGCCATAGCACTTAGAGTTTGATAGCTAGGTCCTGAAATGATTTTTCAAATTTTATAACATTTTTTGTCTTTATATTAATTTTAAAATACATTTTTATGACATTCAAACTTCCTGCAATACACTGTGGTAAGAATATTCTAAAAGTAAATACTCTGACAGCTTTTCCAGTGGTGAAATCACAGGTAAGTTCAAGTAATTCACATGTACCTATTCCTAATTTGGACAGTTGCCCATTTTCCTATACAACATAGCTCAGCATATTGCCTTTTTAAAATTTATAGCCTTACTGCTCCAGGGCGTACCACTTTCTGCTTCATTGCTTTCCTACAGTGGATCCCCCAGAGAACATTCTACTATGTTGTATTTTCTACAAATTTGGATAGACTAGGAAATCAAACTGAAAAAGTTCTTGTCTTCAGTCATTTAGCTAAAACTATTGAATTAGTGATATTCCCCACCTAATTCCTCCTCACCCCAGAAGATTTACCTTATTCTGATGTGGCTTAAATAAAATGGGGTTTTGTCATAGAACAACTGTTACGTGGTTATTGTGAGTGGATAATTAAATGTGTCCGAGGCATTTTTTTAATAGTTTTTGTGGTTTGTATTTTTTTTTTTTT
>WAAE01018271.1:0-72170 GCA_013400495.1 Nicator chloris | reverse complement strand
CAACCAACCAACCAACAAAAACTTACTGTGCTCCTCACACACCGTAACGTACCTACTTCTTACTGTTCAAAGATAGCCCATTTTAAAATGGTCAAAAATGATCAAAAATGATACATGCCTTACATGAACACAGTTGTCCTAAAATCTGCAGCTTTATCTTTCAGGTCCAGCAGTAATTCCTGTGTTTTCCTGCTTCTGCAACCTTTATACATCCGTGTAGGCCAATCCTTAAGAAAAAAATCACAGGTTTCCCCACTTTATGAACACAATTCACCCTCACAGACTATTAAGCCTGATCTAGTTCACTAGCAGGACCAGCTCATGGCTGCAATAATTTTGCTCTTTGAGTTCATTATTTTTACACATTCCTTGCTTTGTATTACTTTGTATTTGTAGGTACAAAGCACCTTGGGGTGCTGGGGTGGGGGGCAGACAGACCACTCCTGCCCATCTTCCTCCACTCACTAAAAAGTTTGGGTTCTTAGGTAACTCTCTAAAAGACTTTGATGTTTTCATTAGTCTTGTTTTGAAACTCTGTATCCCCCACTAGAGAAGACCAAGTCTTCCACCTCACACTCATCCTCTTCAACATGGGGATGACTCCTACTTCCCTGTTTGAAGGAGTCACATAGTTTCTTCAAATTTTGCGTATCCACGACTCCTAAGTGAATTCATGGCATCTCACCTGAAAGGACCAGTCTGCTCTGATCAAACTGGTCTTCCAGGAACAATAGCATGTTTCAAAACACTCAGCTTCTCCTGGTAGTGATGGATCCTACAGAAAGGATGGTGAGAGGGCAGTCACAGGAGGATTGCAGGCCTGAGCAAATTGAAAGCTGGTCTTGGGGCGTTTGCAGTCCCCTGAAACAAATGTGCTTGCACTGGCCATCTGAAAGTGAAAATTGTACTGTGCATGTCTGGTGAGCCCATCAGATGTGCTGGAAAAGTGGTGGCTTTACAGACTGGTGTGGCTGAAAATGAAGCACTGAGAGGAGGTTACAAATTGCTGCTCTGTGCTTTCCACAGTTTAGGGGAGGTGAGACATCTTGAGGATTCCATCTTTAGATAAAAAGACATAAGATAAAAGGCTGAAATAAATTACTCATGATCATTAGCTTCTTAGTCATGAGAGAACTACAAAAAGCACCTA
The DNA here is from genome assembly GCA_013400495.1 of Nicator chloris. Taxonomy (NCBI): domain Eukaryota; kingdom Metazoa; phylum Chordata; class Aves; order Passeriformes; family Pycnonotidae; genus Nicator; species Nicator chloris. Next base: position 71,020 of record WAAE01018271.1, on the reverse strand, counting down.
CAGCTGGTTAGATTTGCATGTTGTGCATTCATCTTGTGTCCTCAGTGAGTTTCTCAGTGGAAGGAATAGAGCCTGATCAGCGAGCTGGAAATGCAGCTCTGCAGGATGCTGTCTGCCCTCCTCAGTGACTCTTCATTAGGTTGTTTTGTGAAGCAAATTTTCTACCTCCACCTAGATTTTAAGCAAGATTGCTCTTTTTCTAACTTTCCACACATTCACCAACTTCAAACCTTTCCGGAAGTGACAAAAAGCAGAGCAGCAGCAGGTTGTATTACTTTCAACTGACTTCACTGCCTTTAGGTCAGGCAGTCTGAGTTGTCCTGATATTTAAAGTGACCTAGGAAGCTGATCTTCACCTTCAGAACCAATAATATTATTTCAGAATTTTGAGAAAAAGAAACTAATATTGGTATAGATTATGTACCAGCAATTAAAATGTAGAATAAAAAGTAAGATTGTTGTAGGAAAAAAAAAAAAAAAAGTGAGGATTTTTACAGTAAAACATCAAGGTGTCCTTAAGGTACCTAAACAACTGCAACCTCACTTCAGAGCGAAGTCACACAACAATCAGACAATTAGAATTAAGGTATTTGCTGCACTTAGCTTTAAGTAATTAAAACTGGTTTTTAAAGATGTATTTACATTTTTATGTAATTTTTTTCCCAGCCTGAGAATACCACTCAGGGCTATTATTCATGGAGTTCTTAAAACTGTGTAGAAACATTCACTCTGCACAATATGACATACAAATCATTAGCTAACCTCATTAGGCTCTCAGTCCACAAAGCAGTATAGAGTATCTAACTGGAGATCCTTAAGCAATTTAGAGCATGAAAACTATGCAAGCTTCTTGTTCCCATGACCAAGATCCACAGTCCCACTGTTTGTGTGCCCAGCACCACCCTGCACATTTCCCTATCCACAGTCCCCACTAGGAACGTGTGAACATGTAAAACCTACTGCAACTGCAAGGCACTGCTCTTCTCTGTGGCCACTCTCTACGTGGCCACTTCCTACTGGGCAAGAAGCAGGTAAGAAAATGAGTTTCCCAAGTAGTTTCCCAAGTAGTTTGCCAATGAGTTTCCCAACACAGAATCAATCCTAGCACGGTCTGAATCAGAAGGGACCTTAAAGATCATCTAGTCCAACCCTCTGCCATGGTCAGTGACATCTTTTCCTGCCATGGGCAGGGAGGTTGCACAAAGTCTCATCCAAACCTGAACATTTCTAGGGATGGGATATCCACAACTTCACCTGGGCAACACGTTCCTGTGTCTCACCCACCCCTCATCATAAAACATTTCTTCCTTATATGCAATCTCATCTACTCCCTTACAGTTTAAAAGCATTGGCCTTTCCCCTATTACCACAGGCCTCAGTAAAAAGTCATTATCTTTCATATAAGCCACCTTTAAGTAAAGAAAGGCCACAAAAAGTTCTTCCTGGAGTCAGTCCTCTCTTCTCCAGGCTGGGCAACTCCAACTCTCTCAGCCTGTCCTCATAAGAGAGGTGCTCCAGCCCTCTGATCATTTTTGTGACCCTCTTCTGACACCGCTCCAGCATATATGTTTCTTTCCTGTGCAGAAGATGCCAGACCTGGATGCAGAACTCCAGGTGGGGTCTCATGAGAACAAAGTAAGAGGGGCAGAATCCCCTCTCTCTCCCTGCTGCCCACACTTCTTTGGACGCAGCCCACGACACAACCAGCTATCTGGGCAGAGAGTGCACATTGCCAGGCCATGTCCAGCTCTCATCCACCAGCATCCCCAAGTCCTTCTCATCAAGGCTGCTTTCAATCCCTTCATCCACCAGCCTGTACTGATACTGGGGCTTGTCCCAGTCCAGGTGGAGGACCTTGCTCTTGGCCTCGTTGAACCTCATGGGCTTATCTTGACCTCCTGAACTATTCTGAAGGATGTTGCCAAGTGCAGACAGTTTCCACAGCAATTTAACTGTCCCCACCAGTCCACTGTCCCGAAGAGCTGCTACCTACCTGAGGGCCAAAGCTAAAAGCAATGTGTGAGCTACAGCTGATAATCAACATTAGATGGCTTTTGTGCCTGTGAAAAGCAAACCACTCATTTACATGCCTTCAAAAAGATACTAATGGAAAATAAAGTATAAAATGGAAATTAAAGGTCTAGGTGAGAATTTGACAAGCAAATAGTCATTGACATAAGAAAAAATGAAGGGAACTTTATTACAATATTAAAGATGCAAATTGTGGATCAATGCCACTCCCAAGAAAATAAAAAACAATTACAAAGAATAAAGCCTCTGTGTGCCTTTTCAAACACAAGTCTCAGAAAAACACAAAGAAGTTTAATAAGGATGATAAGAATTAGGGCATAGATTTTACATGAAAGGATATTAAACACACTCCTCACCTTGGAATAAGGAAAATGTGATAAATGTATATAAAATCCTGAGTGGAGAATCATTATGCACTATTTTTCTTAACTTAAAAACTACAGTACACCACACAAAATTATCAGGCAGGAGAATTAAATAGAGAGATGTACTTTTTCCCATTTATTAATTCATTAAACTAATTATCATAGGATTTTTTGGATGCCAAAAAAATGAATTTGTATATTCCGGATTGTCTTGATTCCTTAATTTTATAATCTGGAAGAGCTGCAAGAGAAGGAAAAAAACTTTTATGTTTTTATATATGCTTTCTCTTAGCGTCTATTACTGGCTACTGTCAGAGGCAAGATGTTATTTAGATGGACCTTTGATCCAACTGGCTTAGTTAGTCTGAAGTTTCATGCAAAACAAATAATCACCCCTATTTAGTGCTTTTTTTTTCCCAGCAGAGAACATTGATTACAATAATATTTTTCTTGTAATAAAAATACAAAAACAGCAGAAGGATTACAGAGGAAATAACATAGATATTATAAACTGATAAACTTAAAATAAAACACAGGCAGGATACATCCAACACTCTAAGAATGAAAAAGTTCATGAGCTAACATACACACCTTCTCATTTAAGTCATCTAACTATCTACTAGTGCTTTAAGCCAGCAACATGCGTATATATCCACAAAAATATGGCTAAATATGGCTAAAAAAGATTTCCAGGAATTATAAGATAAGAATCTTTATCACTAGCTCTAATGACAGACTTATGACAGGCTTAACCATGATCATGATAGGCCAAACACCTCCGCACATGCAAAGGAAAAACACACTCCAGGGTGTCCTGACAAAACAGAAAAACAAGTGCATATACATTACTTCTGGGTTTTAAAGAAGGTTTTTCAAAGGCCCTCCTCAGAAGAGGTTCAGCAAAAGCTGCCAGAATGATCCAGAGCATGGAAAGCAGCTTCTCCAAAGAAAAATTTAAAATATTAATTGTGATTGACTTAGGAAAGAGCACAGAAGACTAAAAAGTGCTATAGGAAAGACAGAGCAGGAGTTTGAAATTAATTCAAAGCAATTAAATGATGGCAGTTTCTTAAGTAATTCTCTTACTTCTCTCTTACTTCTCATGTACCCTGTAATTAGACTGTGGGTAAAAAAGGTCATTGAGCCTAAAACTTAAAAATGAATTAAACATTTCTATGGATTTTGAGAATATGTATAGTTCTAATTAATCTGATTACCCTGGAACATTAAATGTTACACTTTGAGGATAAATCAGTCTCTAACTATCAGAGATCAGAATGAAACCTAACATCCAAGACAGGTGCACAGTATTGTCATTTGATAACCACAGGGATACTTGCACCTTTCTCAGAAGCATTTGGAACTGATCATTTCTGAAGGTACAAAAATGCATCCATATGCAATTTTAAGTAAATTTTTGGTTTCCATACTCCTGCTGTGACAAGAACAATTAATAGTGCTATGGGAAGAGGTAGAATCAAGCCCACGTGCAGCATTCCTCAGTTTTGGACTGATGTAATTTGTAGTGGGATGAAGAGTCAGTGGCCCAAAATGGGAGAAAGAGGAAGAGGAGAGCAAAAGGTGCCTTTTGGTTAGAGCCCAGGGCTGACTGGGCTGTAAACAAGTCAGATATGATGATTGCAATGCTTGTGTTTGCTGGCTGGGGTTAAAAGACAGGAGTGTGGAGAGGAAAAGATGGAAGAGGAGGCTGACCAGTGGGGAACTTGGCACAGATCTCTATGGGAGCCTGTCGTGTAGGGAGTGGAGGGAGGCTGGAGACCTTAGGAACAAGAAATGACTAGGCAAGAATATTGCTGCTTGTAGGACATTAGGGTCAATGGGCATTAAAACATGAGAGCTACAGGAAGGAGCTGTAATGGATAACAGTGTTGCACCCAGGTCTAAGAGTAGTGTTTATCCACATGGAGCCTTCATACAAATTATAAACAAGTAAATCCCCTTGTAGATACCATTTGTAAGTACTGACCAAGGCAATAATAAATGCCTTGGGGTCCAGTAGCAGAACTGTCTCCTGATGGCAGTAATAGAATAGTCAGGGCAGACATGATCTGCTTTCCACCATGTCTTGGCCTGACCTTGGCAGAGAATAAAAGCTGAGTCACAGCTTCTAACATGGTCAAGAAAAGACAATTCCTTTCTGCCTGTATCCCTGCTGTTTGTGGTTCTTCAGAAACACGGAAAGATGTACATGTTTCCAAGACTGGGCTGGTGGAATGAGGTTAACTGGCAATACAAACAGATTAAGTCAAATGCCACTAAATGTGCAACAGTGCTGATTGGAAGGAATGCCTTCAAATACTCACAAGGATATCAGATTCCATCTTTACTGTAAAGACTCAAGAAAAAGGCCTAGGCATCATAGGAGACAGCTGACTGGAGATATTGGTTCATTGGATGCTTGTAGTCAAATGAAGTAACAAATATAGGACCTACAGAAGACCACCATATAATATACTGATGATTCACTATTTAATAAATAGTGTCTCACCATGCACAACAAAATATAGGAAAATAAAAATAAGTGATTCAAATGTGAATGAAAAAAAACATTGGGGACTTATAAAAGCACCAAAAAATTTGGACTCTTCCACTTTACAGTGAGAAGATACAAAAGTAAAAAGAAAGATATATGTAACATAACATGTGTTGTATAGAAGACACAACAAATACACAAAACTACAATCTTTATAATTGGAAGAGTCATTAGATTGGATATTAGGGAAGAGTCAGTTAAATCTGATATTACGAAAAATTTCTTCACTAAAATGGTGGTCAGGCATTGGAACAAGCTGCCCAGGAAAGTGGTGGAATCACCATCCTTGGAAATGTCCAAAAAATCGTGTGGATGTGGAACTTGAGGATATGGTTTAGTAGTGAACACTGTGGTGCTAGATTCATGGTTGGACTCAATGATTTTAGAGGTCTTTTTCAACCTTAAAATTCTATGATTCTGGGATTCTAAACAAATGGAAACATAATAGACTGCTAAGAGTAATTATTTTTGATACGGACAATACATCTTGTTACCCAGACCCACTAATGACAATATATTAGCTTCTAAAATGTATCATCCTGCATCATAATGGAAACCAGAAAACTATTAGGAAAACCAACACTAGTTAGAAGGGTTTTTAGGAAAAGACACAAAAAATATAGAAAAAAGATTGCTACTGTCATACTCTGCTAGTGTAATCACCTAACGCTGTGATAATATTCTACTTAAAAACAGTTATATCTTCCTGAGAAAAAAATACTTTTAATAATAATTCTTATGACTGAGAAATCTAGTGACTGCTTTCTTCTAAAAATACATGTACTGTCTTCCAAAATGAGAATTTATTGCTCTCATTTGTAGCTGTACACACCTAATGTAATAACACTCAGTTTATTGTTGTAGTACTGAATGCAGAACTTAGCTGCATATTTCCCCCTTATTTTTGTACTTATAACATTGTAAAAATAACACATGCATCTCAGGAATTGATTCTGTGACATTTTACCATGTTCCACTGAGCTGGGAACCAAGCCTGCAAAATCATACTCATGAGAATACGCTCCCCAAGTCAGGTCAGCGAATAAGAGCTCCTCACATGAGTAAGGCTACAAGAATAGACTACAGGAGGTCAAGGTCAGTGGTGAGTTTTGGCTGAGTCAGGGTTGGAGGATAAGGCCCTTATGAATCCTATAAATAGTTCATTGTTAAAAGAAGTCAAACCTAATTCTGGAAGTATTTTGGAAGAAGAAACCACTGCGTGACTGATGACGTACATCTACCCAAGCCTCTCTGCTTATTAATGTGACATTTGTTTGGAAGTAACATATAATAAATAAAAGATATTTTTAGTATGTGCCAGGGAAATGTATTCAGATTTTCAGAGAATAATTTAAGTATATTAAAAGTGTTGCACAGTATCAAAGAAATGGTTGTTAGAGCATACAAATAAGGTATTAAAAACCACTAGTCTCTATTGATCCTGATGGAAACAGAAAAGCAGACCAAGGAAACTAAAAGTAGGTTTTACTCACCTGACTTCAATAAGCTAAAAGCTCGTACCTAGACTCCTTTTACTGTAAATCAAGGGAAGCAGATGCCTCATGTACTATTAACCACAACCTAACCTAAGGCTGTAATTTGGCAGAAACTTACATTGACCTAGGTGAGCACCAACATCAGGAAAAGCAGTATCCCCAAGGTCTTTTGCCCAGAATGAGTGGTTTATTCCCAGTTCTGTAGAGTAACTTAATTTTTGTTGACATAAGGGTTCACTAACCTTGATAGATAGCTGATATACTGAAACCATCCTCTTCCACCTCCTTCTTTCACCCCTCAAGGTTACTTTTCAGATGGATCAGTTCTCTGGTCTGGAAACTATGCCAGCAGCAGCTGAGCAATGGGTCAGAGCAATGCTGGGCAAAAATGACTGCTTCTTTCAACTTGAATGTCAGAAGAAGGCATTTTGGAAAGGGTCTGAATGAGCCATGTGGGTCTAACACTTCGCTGCCACCAGTACAGGGAGATCTTCTATTCTGTTCCACTCCCTGCTGCCAGGGCCACACAACTACCACTTCCCTTTGCAATGGCTGTGGACTTGTAAAAGCCTTCTGTGACTGTAGACACCGTCATAAGCTGGTAGAAAACTAAACCATTAAAAAAGAAGTAAATAGATTTTAGTGTGTTAGCCAGTACAGCTGGATCACAGAGGTGTTAGATGGACAGGAGAGCAGGCAAAGGAAGAAAGAGGCTAAGTGACCTGGGGATGAGGAGGGGAGAAGAAAATGAAGGGAATGAAGTCTGGGTCCATCCTTTCAACAGTCATGAGCTATTAGATCAGCTGCTCACCAAAGTGCACCCTCAGGGCCCCCTTCCATATGACCCTGGATATGATCTAGTTGGAGGCAGACGTGGCAGACAGTGCCACTTTCCTCCAGGCCTTCAGCTGCATATTCCCAGCAGGCACGAGAGCAGAAGTGAGGGGACAGGAGAAGCAGCATCTACACTCAGGTAAAATGCACCTTAAATTAACTGCTAAAACCAGGTGGTATCAGTTACTCTCTGGAGTTCTTCTATTTCCTCATTAACTAGAAGGAGCCTGGACAAAAAACCTCACACTAGAACCCTATTTTCAAAGTACCTGAAGCTCAGTGAGACAAAAGTCAGACTGATGTGTTCATCCTGTGCTGTCCTTGTCTATAGTCTGCATTCTACAGTGCTGCAACTTTACATTTTGAAGGAATGTGTTTGTGCTAAATATTTCTTTCATTTTACAATAAAAATGATAATAGAAGGACATCTAAAAAGTGAAAGAAATTGGAACTGATCTGCTGATATATGCATTATACCGATTCCCAAGAGTTGCAACTCTGTTGCAAAGCATTGACACTGTCCTCTTGCAAAATGAAGTCAAAACTGAAAGATCACAAAGGAAAAATGATCAAGTTTCTAAATCCTACCGATGAATCCCAGTCAGGCTGGAGCTGGAAGAATAAACACAGAGTCAAGAGCTCCTCCAACAGCTGTTGAGACAGTGTGTGCTCACAGGGCTTTCATCAGCGCTAGCAGGGGTTAGTCTCTGGAAAGAACAAAGGAGCCTCAGAGCCTGGGCCATGGAGGGAGAAGCAGCGGAAACAAAAAGGCCACTTGGATGACAGTCAGAGACTTCCCTCAGTCCCATTCTCTTCTCCTCCCTCACTTGGAGGAATACCTTAACTGTTTCAGGAGCCTCGTTCACTCATGTTACTGGCTTGAGCATGTTACTGACTTCAATGAAGCCATTTAAAAGAAGGTGCTGTTCAACCTGAGCAGGAATAGCAAGATGATTTTTTTTTTCATTAGTAGTTGAAAGACTGTTCCCTATGATGAATTATTAAACAAAGCATACAAAAGAACCTCCATGAAGCACTGGCTTCCATAACAGATGCCGACTGATTTCAGTGAAATAACTCCAATCTATGTTGATATTCAGTGATTAAAGAGACTAAAAAAAGGTAATTTCACACGCTGAAATAAAGGTATTTTATTCTACTAACTCTGAATCGCCCACTTTACTACTAAAATATTGATTTCAAATTGCATCTTATTTGTGTTGCCAAGAGGATTTAGTAAACATATTAAGCACCAACTTCAGCAAGAAAATTTATGTATATTTTTTGTGTTTGACTGGATGAAAACATTCAAGGAAACAACTGTCTAGACATGATGACAATAAACCCTCTATTACTGGAATGGCAAGCAAAGAGGTTGCCCTCAGTAAGCAGTACTTCCCAAAAAAGTCATGAACTGTTTGCCAGGCTGTCATGTGCTTAAATAATTATTTCAGATATTCATTCTTCATAAGAAGTCTTATGTATAATTTCCCAATGTGGAACACATCGATGGTTTATGGATCTGTATGTTTTTGTCCATGAACAAAGCTTTGGTCTGTTGAGAGCTGAAAGGTGCCTTATACCCATCACTGCCGTGCCAGGGGGCAATGCTTCATCAGACCCACACTTGTGTCATGGTATAATTTTGTAATTCTTGCCATATGAACTCTGTGCAAAGGGATTGTAGGCACACAGGAAGTTAGCAGAAAAATTGTTATTAGCAGTAAATAATGCTGATGATGGTTACAATGCAATCAACAAGGCCATTACTGCTCTCTAAAGATTTCCCTGTGGTCAAGACTCAATCCAGATAAAAATTCCATGGAGATCCTCCTGATACTAAGGTGGGAACAGATTTCTGATTAAAAAGAAAATAGAAAATAGAGAAATTTGTCCTTTTTTTTTTATGGGACCTTTAGTTTCACATGCCACTCCTGGAAGGTGCTCCATTAGGATCAGCTCCTGTGCCTGTACAGCTTCAGACTGGAACTAAAAACCAAAATTAGGTGAGTCAGATAATCAGAAAAGGAAACAGTATAAATTGAGAGCAAAATTCACAATTTGGTTTCATGATGCAAGCAAAAGTGACAAATGGGCTATAACATTAATTTCACCTGACAGAGATAAGAAATTGGGTTGTTTCTTTAAACAAAGAGTTCCTTTCTTCATCTAGCAAAACAATGTTATCAAAAATATATTAGGCTCTGTCTTAATTCAAAGACTGCTGAAGGGGATTTTTAGATGCTTATGGCTTTTGCATCAACTGTTTAATTTTATGCATCAGGTTTAAGGTGGCCTGATACACTATACTGAGTTATTACTTGAAGAACTCTGAATGAGTCAGCTTTGTGGTTTCTGAGGAATGTGTTGTGCTTCTAGGAATTCAACCCGGAGCTCTGGGCCTGCAGATATGGCCTCTGATGTGCCTAGCCAGACTGATGCCTCAAGGAATACACGAGTTTTACTTAATAAGCATGAACTCTAGATCCAGGTACAGGAGACTTTCTCCATGTGAAAATCTCCCCTTTTGCACATCCTTACAGAATCAGTCATTTCATTGGCTTTGTTTCCCTCCTTTGCTTGCCTCTCCAGTGATGACATTTCCAGTTATGTCATTCTCATACTCATGAATTAGCCCCATCTTTTCTCTCAAAAAATGCATCCATTTGGAACCTCTTGTCTGTTTTCTACTTTCGTGTCTGAAACAAATACTCCAGGCACAATTTCAAGCTTTATTTCACAATAGTGAAAATTTAAGCTGAAATTCTTGCACAACCACTTGATCTAAGGAGCTTTAAGCTTGATCTAGGAAAAATGCTGAATACAAAGCTTGTGGTAAAATTGTAAAAGTTGGCAATATGGAGATTGAGAAGAAGAGCATGTTTGCTTTGTATTTTGATTATCAACCTGCCTTTCATCCACACTTTGCAGACATACCTGATTCTGATCTGGCCCTTTTTATAGCTCCTTCTTTTTAGCAGTGACGGGGAAAAAAATTTGGTACAGGGATTAGCTCTTAGAACAGGCTCAAGCTGTTCTGTATCTGGGTATGTTGAGCTTGGTGTGTGCCCTCACAGCATCTGTTCACTTTCATGCCATCTTCAGCTGGCTGATATCAGCCAGCACATTGCAGAAGGGAAATAGTAATTAGGCAGGCCATAGATACCCATGGAGTAGCAATTTATCAGTGCTAGAAATATTTTCAATAGCTAAAATAACCCCAAGCAAACAAACCACAACTCCCCCTAAGATGACATGAAGTTTTACCTCCTTTACAGATGAAAAAACACAAACTGGCCAGGCCTAATCTGAGAGGACATCCCAAGCTTTGCCAGCAGTTTATATACAGAGACTCCATCTATTCAACAAGCAATTTCAGAATGCAGAGTCTCAGAAAACAGGGATGCTACTCGAAGTTCTGGAAAACATGTAATGCTTCCTGGGGGGTCACAAGCAGGGCCTCCTGGTTTGTGAACACCAGGTGACTGAAGTTCAACTCCATGTCTCACTGACAGGCTGCCGTCTGAGGCACTTGGAGTGACTCCCTGGTGAAGCTTCCAAAAGGATAGCCCCTTCTTCTCTCAGGTGACCAGTGACAGGAGGGAATACCCTGGAGCTCTGCCAGGGGAAGTACAGGTTGGATATTAGAAAAAGGCTCTTCACCCAGAGGATGGATAGACACTGGAAGAGGGAAGCAGTCACAGCATCAAGCAGCGTTTGCACAACGCTCTCAGGCACATGGTGCCATTCTTGAGGCTGACCTGCTCAGGGCCAGGAGCTGGACTTTCCTGATGTTTGTGGGTCACTTCCAACTCAGAATACTTTGTGATTCTTCCAGCCGGCCTGAGGAGGAGCCTGGGCGCCCGCCCCATGGGGAAAACGAGAGCCTTCGAGTGCCGCGGGTGAGCAGCACGGAGGCGGCCGGCCGCGGGAGGCTCGGAGGCGCTGTGTCGCCGCGGCCGGGCCCGGTAGGAAGCGGAAGGGCCGGCGGCGGCGGGAGCGGGCCGGGAGCCGCCGGAACACCCGAGAGCCGCCCCTCGCAGGGGGCGGGCTGAGGGCAGCCGAGCCGGAGCGGCGCCGGCTGGGCTGGGGCTATGCTGCTGCGCCTGGTGCCCGAGTTCGAGCTGCGGAGGGACGTGGTGCCCTGGCTGACGGAGCGGGGCTGCGCCGCGGCTCTAGGTAACGCTCCGGGAGGCCGAGGAGAGCCCCATCCCTCCGGCTGGCCGTCCCTCCCTCTCTCCGCGGAGGAGCCGGGCTGCGGCGAGGCCCCCGGTGCGGGTCCCCGAGAGACCCCCGGGCAGGTCCGCAGCGGGAGCTCCGGCCGCGGGGGCCGGGGGTTGGCGGCGGGGGAGCGGCCCTGGGCCCCCCTCGGCGGGGGCTCGAAGGGAGCGACCCTCGGCTGCCGGGGGACTTGAGGTGGGCAAGTTTGCTGTCCTCAAGGAGTTTCTGACACGCCGAAAACACTTCTACACATCTGCTACACTCCACAGCTTGTTTCTGGTTCCTGCTGCTTCATACGTTTGGGGCTTTCGCTTTTTTTTCTCGCCTCCTCCCCCCCCCCACTGCTCCCCACCGCCAAAAAAAAAAAAAAGTGTTAGCATTCCTCCCTCTCCCACGCTACTCCCCTTTTTGGGAGTTGGGAGGAAAAACCCCACAGCCTGAACACTTTGGTGTATCTGGTAAACGGGTGCTAGTTTAAAATTAGATGCAGCGTCAGCTGTCACAGCACTGTGCGATCGCCAGCACAGCGAGCGCTCGGGGTAGTGGTTGGAAAAAAGTGACCTCCCGTATTCTTGGTACTGTGGCTTTTTGCGTGTTGTTCATCTGCAGAGCAGCTGCCTCAGTTCTGCTTTTCAGAATCCCATGAAAACCTTATTTTAATAAAATAATAATAGTGTAATAGTTATTGCTTCAGTAGAAATACCATTGATATGCAAGTGTGATGAACTTGAAACGCCTTCAGCTGCTTTTACTTTGTTTAAAATACTTAACTTGCTTCCCGCATTGAGGGGCCATTATCAAATAGGCTCATAAGATTTTGTTTGGTGACAAACCAGAAAGTATCAGCTTGGAGAATAAGAGAATTATTTACCAAGCCATCATTTAAAAAATCTGTTAAAAAATACTTTGCATTTTCTACATTTAATGAATAATTATTGAAAGGTATGCTGTAGGGATCTGAGGTAAAATTCTGAAATTCTCCATGCACAATTGATTAATCTATGTATTTATCAGTTCATCAGTGATGAATTCAAAGATAATCTATATGTTAATGGCATAAGGGTCTCAAAATGGCACCGACTTGTGTTTGGGAAGGAGAAAATTTTATTATGTCTTTTAAAGTGTTATAGAGTCTTCATTTGGTAATGTCCCTGGTAATGCAGAATCGTAAGAACCTAGTTTGGAGGGTGCATCTGATCAAATACCAGCACTACTGTATTGCATTTTAACTTATCTATGTATAGTGACTTCTTCCCCCTCATGCAGTGCTGTCATATTAGGAATGTGAAGGTGGGAGGTAGGGATTTGAAAAGATTAATTTAAACATCAAAGAAACATCTAATCACAGAAAGCAAGTAATTTTTAGGAGTCACGGTACTTTTGTGTCAGTGTTTTCAGATGTTACTTATTCGTGTTTATTATTTCTTTCCTAAGGACTTGAAAGCACTTGATCTCATGTGAGAACTGCTAATTGCGTGGGAGCTGGGAGTAGCTGTGATGAGAGGAAGGGAGTGGCACGCAAAGTGAACCAGCCTTGTTCTCTTGATTCCCTTAATTTGGTATGAGCTGAATATAATGCCCTTCAGGAAATCGAACTCTGCATTCTCATGATTATTTTGGTAAAAGCTGTGTGCTGGGCAGGCAGGCTGGGTTGGTTCTTTTGCAGCCCTTCATCTGCTGGTCTCAGCTGTGGGCACGAGGAAGAAGTTGTAACTCCATGTGCAGGGTGCCACTTCTTTGCCTCCATATTCCCACTGACTGTTCTATTCAGAAGAGAAACTCTCTTCTGACACAGAACTTTTTCAGCACCTTTAAGATGTCTGTGTCAGGTGATTGATAAATTCATTGACATGGAGATTGCTCATGGACCGTCTTCTCTACCAAAATTCTGTGCTGAGGAAGTATTGCATGAGAAAATGTGAAGACTGTATTACTCATCTTGAAAGTTTGAGGTGCTGTTAAGTTCCAGGAAACTTCGGATAAAAAAAAAAAAGAGAGTATATTGTTACCTTAGACTCTCCCAGTTGTCACCATCTAGCCCTAATGTAGTGGTATTGTAGTGTACTTCGAGTGATATGAAACCAATAGAAAGTGATGTGTTGCTCTATGTACAGGAAGGGTTTTCATTGCCCTCCCACAACAAAATGGAAAATTTACTTGCTTCTGATAATACTTGAAAACAATTTTTTTTTTCTTATCACTGCAAGCTGTACAAGCCAGTTTATAGTATCAGGCTTGTTAAGCTAAGTTTCACTAAGTGTCTTCCTTCTATCAACACTTTGTGATCACTGCCAAGTAGATAGTGTCAGACGACCAAATGCTTGCAGAAGGTTGTGGAGAGTTCTTTATGTTGATGCTTACTGAACTGCAGGCCACCTTTATTATAAAATTGAGACCAATCATACAGGTTCAACCTTAGTAAGGGCAAAAGTTCCACTTCTAGTAAAAATTCTATTGGGGATAAACACATTTTTGATGGCTGTGGTGATTAGAAAACATAAAAGCAGCATCAGGAAAGCATGCATTTTTCTCACCTTGAGTACAATATCTTATCCTTTTTCAGGTGGTTTTCTTTTTTATTTGTACTGCTTTGTCTAGATATGCTCTTCTCTTTCCATGTCCATCTTAGCTTCTTGCTCATTTGTTTCCACTTTTAACCATACACTTTCATTCATATCCCATATAATTTCGTGTCCTACATTGTTTAGTTCCCTGTACTTGTAGGTAGGTTGCATATCTCTTGATATGTTATTTAGTCTTGTGGTTCTCTGGATTTTGGTGGGTTTTTTTCTTTATTTATTTCTTTTTGGAGGAGGAGGAGGGGCTAAGAACGACACAGGAGTGGTGATGTTGTAATGTCTAAAGGTGCAGTTTATTTTCAGGCTTTGCTTTGAGATGCTGAAGGGGCAGGTGTGAGCAAATGGTATTTTCCTCAAGCTAGTTCTCTCTTCTTGTAGTGTCTGGAGGACTGGGATATGGCTTAACTCTTTGAACCCCATGTTGTGTATAGTGAATAAATGCAAGGGGGTAATTTTGTTTTGTTTTGTTTTTATTCTTTGAAAAAGCACATTCCATTTTCATAACAAAAGATAATGGTCATTAGAATCATAATTATAATTTTTCTTGCATGTTTTGAAGTCCCTTAACTATCTGTGTTGAAGTTTATAGAATATAAATCATGGTATAAGAAGTACTCTCTCTTTTTCCAGAAGGGAGTAATTTAGGCATATGCAAAAAAGTATTTACATGTAAAAATGTATTTAGCATATTTGCTTAAAGTGTGCATAAATTATAGGATGAGCCAGCTGAAATGAAAATCCTGTGCCTTTTTGTACTTCTTATTTCAGACACTTCTGAGAATTCATCAGCACTCTACGTTGTAAATGTTGAAAGAAATGGAAAAATTATTTATACCTGGAAGGTAAGTTCATCTTGGAATTTAATAAAAATATAGTTTAGAATAATACTGTATGTGAATCTAATTAAGTTCTTGTAGTTTAATTTTTTTTGCAGTAAGTGTTAGAACACGGAAACACAACTGATTACAACCTGGGGGTTTTGGGCAGTGAGAAAATACCCATCTCCACTTCAGACAAAGGTTGAGAATGATGAAATGGAGAGGAAAGTACTCACCTGATTAAGTCCATGTGGTTTTTGCCCTTGATTTTTTGCTGGCCCAGAATCTCCCCATGAATAAAAAGCAATTTCTTTAAAACGCTTCATAAGCAGCACATAATTTCACCCTCAAGTTCTAAGTGAAGCCTAGCTATTAAATTCATGTGCAGTGCTTTAGTTAAATGTTTTCTCCTACTAAAATGGCTTAAGATGCCATTTATCTAACACTGTTTCTGCATATACCTTTCTTTAAGATTCATCCATAACACTTTAGTGCTGGTAGTCCGAAGTAACCCCTGCTGGCTTCTTAATGTAAGGTTCTGCTCTCCATGGTATATTACTTCCAAGTGGGTTTTCTAATGGTTTTAGAAAGTCAAACTTTTCCTTCTTCTCATTGTTCCTTTGATGAGACAAGCTGTACTTCTTGACTGTGCAGCTCAGAGGAGTCTGTAGGTCCAGCTCAGTCCTGTAGGATCTTGGTTCTTGGGGAGTACAGATATGATGTGAACTCCAGTAGAGTAGGGGTGCCTTTCATTCCCCTCTAGCTCAACAATGGTAAAACTCTCCAGCTTCCCTAGGGTTAAGGGAAGAGGTGAGGCCTTCATCAAGGCTTTAACTTTAATAGACTTTCTCTGTGGGTGGATGTTTCCTTTAGTACAAGCTTAGGGAGGGGAGTCTGTACAAGACAACAGTAACCATAAAAACAATTCTGAAGAGTGTGTCAAATTTTGGGGTTTTTTCATTGCTTAAGGCTCTAAAAGACACAATGCAAGTAACCATCAGCTCAGGAGGAGATCTGGTGCTCTGTGTGTGTGGTGGTGCTGCTTTCTAGCACCTGTGGAATCTCACACTAAGCTTTTTTGGGCCTCTGACAGTCTTGTGTGCTCTTCAGGCTCCTGTAGCTGGCACAAGGAATGAGTTGTAGGTCAAGGTTCAAACATCTAAGTGTAGGTGTCTGCCTGCATGCTGGGTGTCTAAGCTCCTGCTGTAGTCTGTAGGGATCTGGTCAAAACAGTTGGTGGAGCTTAGGGAACTGGCCACCTGTAGCCTATTCTTTGGGAGGAGGTGTATGGGGTAGAGGATGTAAACTAGACTGAGCTGGCCTTGCTTGTTTCCCGATACAAATAGAAAACAACCTGTATCCTCTAAGTGAGACAGTCAAGTGTATTCTGTGTGAAACCAGGGAAAGGTGGACACTGGGTTTTATTTTCAAGCTTGTTTTAGAGTATTATGTTGTACTGTTGTTTTGACAGCGTCTATATTTTGTGACATTAATAGTTAAAGGAAGATGTTTTTAACAGAAGTGAATTCTGTTTGCAAGGTAATGCAAGAATCTTCAGAGTGCACATGAAAACAAGTGTCCTATTTTATGCATAGTCATGGGCATTGATGTAGTTCTGTTACCAGTCTTGTAAAGTGTATTTTTCAGTATCTGAGTAAGAAGTATCTGAGTAAGATGGTGTTAACGTTTCAGACACACTTGAAAAAAAATAGTTATTGGTGAAAGCACTTGCCTAATCTTTAATTAGGAGGCCTGGAGCCTGTGTCTTAATATAAAGACATTTTGTTTTCCTTGTTTAAATCAGAAGTCAAAGACTTTTGTCATTGCCACAACAGTAATGAGACACGCAGAAATAGACCCCTTCGCGAATACTCAGACTTTTGTTTCAACTTCACAAAGCAAGCTGCTATAAATTTGTAAATAACCACAGATCTCTCCCCTCTCCCCCTAAGCAGTTGTTAAAAACAATGAAGCTCACTGTGGAAGCAGAAGCCTGTGTGGCTGGATTTAATTTCAGTAGTTTAGCAATTTAGTGGCTATACCCAGAGTACATTAATACACATCAGTTTGATTTGCCATCCAGTATATGCTGCAAAGCAGAATTTTCTTTTTTAATGTATTTGGAAAATTTAAGGCATGGTAAAAATTAAGAAGTAGTAAAGTTTTGATTTGTAGTTGCAAACATTTTTAAATGCCCCAAACAAAATAATCATATATTAATTATCAATAAGCTAGAAAGGATATATATTATGTTACTCTTCAGAGGCAGAAGGCTAATGGTGAGCTTATAAAATACTTAGCCCTCAAACAATCACTTCCTAAGGCAGACCTAAAATCTGTTTTTCCAAGCTACAGCCAGATCACTGGGAGCTGATTTTTGGTGATGTTTGATGTTCCTGTGCTCCGTTTTGAAGCAATGACCCACCAAGTTGGTGAGGTTTGGAATACAAGCCTTAAATCTCCAGAGGCCAGAGCATCCCTATTGATTCTTGTACAGACATCTCTCTTCCTGGCCCTATTGCCTGTAACTAAAACCAGTTTAGAAGCAAAGTGAGAGAGAGGCATTTGGTTTCTGCAATGGCTTGTGGGCTGTGGATTGGCCACATTTCAGCTTTATCCCATGTGTTAGTTCTAAAAGGAAAAAATAAATCTTTGTTCTCTTGGAATTAGAATTTGCTTTCTTGGAATTAGATAATTAACTGCCTGTTTATATATAGGACAGGGAAGTGTATGAGGATGTGTGTCAAGGGGCAGGGAGAACAGAGAGGTGGGGAAAAAAAAGAGAGCAGTGTTTAACTTCTTGTATATTTATATTGCTAGTTCTAATTTGTTTCCATCCATAGGGAAATCAGAGAGACACTCACATTGGATTGTACGATCTTCAAACTAAACAAAACGAGGTGAGAGCAATACCAGGTTTCTCTCTGGTGATGACAGTGTGGTACTGTTTCAGATTTTGATGCTTTGCAACATATGTCCTTAAGGAATGTATCCTTTTTGGAAACAAAAGATATTGGAGAAGGTATTGGAATGATTCTCAGTAGTATTAAAATGCACCACATTGCAGAACATCTGAAAGGCTTGACAGTAGTAAAGCATCATGTCTGCAATCTTTATTTCTAGACCTTTTAAACAAGTCCTTTCCACTCCTCTTCACACTGCACATGTATGCCAAGAAGTAAATGTTAGGAGTTTTCTTCATATGTGCATTCCTGGTCTGTTTGGTGGTACCATTTTAAGAGGTTATTTTATTCTAAAACTGAACATACTGCAGTTCAGTAACCAAAATCATGATAACAGTTTTTTAAAGGTGTCCCCATAATAGTATGAAATGAGTTTATTTTTGAAATAAAACGAAATTTTGTATTTAGATAAAAGTCTGTTATGCTGCTCTAGTGGCAACATAGAGCTCAAAAGAACCAGTAAAAAACAAGCATGAGAAAAAGGAGAACTGTTACAATTGAAGCTTGAAATGTGGTTCTTCTAGGCATGAAAAGATATGGCTTAAAGTTAAAAACTGTGGGACAGCAGTGTTTTCCTAAGGAGAAGTAATTAGATGTTTCCTTTATGGAGTTTGAAAAAGCACAGTTGTTAACATTACTGTGTTTCTCTGTAGCACCTCTATATGTTTGAGAAGAATCTGCACATAATCAGCTGTTCAATCAACAGTGAAAGGACCTTATTGGGTAAATATGTGCTTTATCATTAAATTTTCTTGGTAAAGATTCAGTTTAGCAGGATGATAGATCTGGGTTTAGAATTACTTATATCTGTTTTGACCTATGTGTTGCCCACAGCAGTTTATGAATTTCAGTGGATCCATCATCAGATCATGTGGGTAACAACATGAAGACACAGCTGTGACAATATTGCTGTTTTATTAAAACATCTAAGACACACTGACCCTTCGTTCACTTTCTCCTCCCGCATTTGTGCATACCTGCTTACATCTAGAAGAGCTTCTGATGTTCCTTTAACATACATGATTTTGGTAAAAGAATTGTGATGCTCATTCTTCGAGAATGTTTGATAAGATTAATGTCAAATATACACACTCACTGTGGTTGTGTTGGTGTTTTCTCCCCCCACAGCAGTCAGCTTCTGTCAATATACAGAGGAAGAAAGAGCAAGTCAGCTCTTACAGTCAGGTACTGCAAGTGGATTTTTTAATACTGTTTGAAATATTGTACCTTTTTGCTTTCTTTCTCATGTAATTTCTGTTTAGAAAACAAACTTGTGTACATAAAAGAATGTTATCTAAAACATATTCTCTTTGCAGTATCCAAGTATTTAACCTTGCTAATCGAAATTCATCCCATTAATAATGTGAGAGTCCTAAAGGCTGTGGATAGCTGTGTTCGAGTACAGGTAAAGTATTCAACAAATCTAAAGATAAAACTTTTTAATCTGCTGTGCTAGAGAGAAAACATAGTTTAGTGCAGAAATAGCTCGTGTTATCTTGCAACTGTTACAGAGATAATGTCCCCCTGTTTCTTCAGAGAAATAAAAAATGAAACTTCATAAAATGTTTGGTGTAGAGTACTTCTCCAACGTTAAGGTTGCTTTTTTAGTTCTCTTCAGTCTTCCAAAGTTTGCAGTTATAGTGACTATTAGTATGTTACAATAGTGATTTTTATTAATTAAATGTCATTAGTGTGTCTGATTTAATTTATAAATACATAAATATCCAGATTAAAAAAAAGTATTTTTAGATAAGTGTTCTAAACTGCTTTGCTTTTTTACTTACTTTTGTGAAATTTTCTGTATAGTTTCTTTATCCAGTTGAAGGCAGAAATGCTTCTAGAGAAAGTCGTCTCTTGCTAGTTTCAGAAGATAAATGTGAGTTAATATTTTGAAAGTACATTGTCATTCTTCTACTTCAAGATGATTGTTATAGATTGTATTTTTGGTACACTTTTATTAGGGGAAAAAAAAACAGGAAATAAAAGGATGTGAATTCTAGGTATTCCAAAGGTCTTTCAAAAACTGTATCATTTACCAGATTTTTTTCAATGTTAACAGAATGGCCTTCTTTGTCTACAATTAGTTGCTTAGCTCCTGCATTCAGTTATCTTTATTTCTAAAAGAGCTGAAATAGACTCCTTATAGCTGCCTACATAAATTCAGAGCAAATCAATTGACTGAAAGATGTCATTTAACATGGGAAGTGGGACAAGAATAGAGCAATAGTTCCTTGGATTCAGCTAACATTGCATGTTCACGCTAATCTAATGGCAGGGAATGGATAAAGATGGACACTTGGAAAAGACTGGGTTTTTCCTTCTTATTAGAGAGTGAGATCTCTTTCCCCATCCCCTTGGAGAGGCCCATCTTCCCTGAGCTAGACACCAGCCTTGGGTAGGTGGACTTAGGTGGGCAGAGCTAAATCAGAAACACAACATCTGCTGGGTGAATGTTGCACTTCTCATGCAGACCAGCTGTGGATAACTTTCAGGAAATTTGTGTGGGAAAGGACTGTGAGGGGTGTTCATGCTAGGAAGTGGAACAGGTCAGGGACAGTCTCGGACATGGGCATACACATCCTCACTCTTTCCACGGGTGCTCCTTGGCTTAGTTGGGCGCATTGCAGCCATTGCTCTTCAAGCCTGTGACTTCAAGCTGTGCTGATGTGGGCAGGATTTGTGTCCATGAGGTGTATGGCTGAGGCCACTCAGCTCAGGACAGGAAGAGACTCCAGGTCTCTGTGTAGGCACCTGTGCTCATGTGTCACAGATTTCCTCTTACACTGAGTTGAACTTTCCTGGCCCTAAAGTGTTCTTACAGAATTCTAAGAGATGAGCTTGTTTAATAAGCTGTATAAAAGTTTTTAAAAATATTTGGTTTTAATGATTTTTTTTAATGTTTTAAAGATATTGAACAGTTTGACATTCTTGTTGCTGAAGAAGAACACAAAGTGGTAAGATTGAAAAATCTTTGGGTTGATGGTTTTTTTACTTTAATTAATTTAGCTGAAAGTTTTGAAAGGTTTTTCAGTTTTATACTTGAGCAACACAAAGTTTATTAAAGAAAGCATTGATTAATATGGCAACTTATGCAGGTGGCCACAAAGCTGATTGAAAAACTTTGCATCTTGTAATCTGTGAGGAAAATTATTTATTTTACTGGGTTTGTTACTTGTTGCTGAATGCTTCTGTATATTAGAAGTTGGGAGTAAACATAGTGTTTATTAATTTTAAAACCATTTTAAATTTTTGCAAGCATTTAAAATATTTTCAGAATTGCCTTCCTAACCTTGCCTATTGTGAGTCTGTGTGAACCCAGTAGAGGATTCACTTAAAAAAACAAATGAACAAAAGATGTAAAACTTAGATACAGCCCAAGTACAGTGAATGTTCCAATCTCTGTTTCCCCTCATCTCTTTCTCTGTTTTTAACATGAATTTGTCATCAACAAATTGTGGATGTTCTGCTTGAAAGACTTATTATTCATGAGCATTTGTCTAATATAGTAAATAACAGTGTCATGAAAGCCAATGTTTTGTGTTATGGAGGTGAATGTAGGCTTTGAACAAAAAGTTAAGGACCTGATTTTTGTCCCTTTGCAATTCTTCATGGTTTTCTCAGTTTATCATTACCCTTCAAGCTGGTGGATTTTATATGCTAGACTACAGTAGTGGAGTAAAGACCTAAGTATAATGAGAAAACAGATTGATCTGATGTCCTTCTGAGAAACAGCTTTGTTTTGGTTGACATGAAATTTCCCTACATCAATCAAGTGTGCATGTATACAATCCCAACAGTTTTCCACAGTCCTAGCCTTTTCCCTACTCCAGCCCTTTCTCTTACCTGAGACTTTGGATAGAAATCTCTTTTGGAGCTGACACATCTCCCTTCAGTAGTTAATGTAGCTGATTCTCAGCTGACTGTGGTATTTCCCTCCTCTCTGAGGAAGGGTGCCTCTGCTATTCTTTGTTCACTTTGAGCAGTTTAAGTGGTGAATTTCTTACAAGCAAGGAAGACTGAAAGAAAAGATTTGTTAGTAGGTGTACCCTGAAAACTGTGCTTCTGATCTCTTTAAACTGAGCACCTTGCACACAACAAAGGTGGACTTCATACTGCTGACAAGGAGCCTGTTCCTTCTAAGCTCCTTACTATTTGTGCCTCTTCTCTCACTGCTTTTTTCTTTAAAGCACAGACTGTGCATAATTGTTGCAGAACCTTGTTTGACGGCTTCTAATGTTTTTATTCTTTCCCTGTAGGTGATTCAAAAGTCAGGTCAGCTTCCAAGAGCCAAAGTTGTAGATGACCTCATTTGGGCACAGTGGGATATGATGGAGCAAAGACTCTTCTACATTGTTCCAAAGGTGAGCTGAAAGTCATTCTTGCAGTTTTGTTCCTGCCTGTCTAGTGACAATGAAGTTTTAAGTATGTGGGGTAGGAAGTAGGGGTTTGTTTTCATTAGGATGGTCTTTCTTGTTCTTGCCTCAAATAACCTAAAGCAAAAGCCAAACTTGCCTTAGCTGCTGTTGTGCTAAGTACATAGCAAGAAGACTGGTGGTCTTAGTGATTTCTATAAAAAAGGTGGGCTTGTTAATTTTTTTTTTTTTGCTTTAGAAGGGTCTTTTACTCAAAAGTGTCTAAATCTATCCAAAACTGTTGTGAGTATAATGTCTGTCTTCTAGAGAATCCACACCTAGAATTTTGTGCGCAGACTTATTGAGTGACCAGATGAGGACAGGTTCTTGGCAAGAAGCTCTGAAGCTCTTAGGGTTTGGGTTTTTTATTTTGTCTGAAGGACTATTTGCACTTCATGCAATCTCTGTAAATAAAAGAGGATTTTTCTTTACTCTTCTTAGCCACGAAAAGAGTGAATGTTAGGAAATA
This sequence comes from Nicator chloris, assembly GCA_013400495.1. NCBI lineage: Eukaryota > Metazoa > Chordata > Aves > Passeriformes > Pycnonotidae > Nicator > Nicator chloris. Next base: position 48,278 of record WAAE01018271.1, on the reverse strand, counting down.
ACAGGAAGTAAACTGTGATGGAGAGAGCTATTTATGTTTTTGTTTCTGAGATACCCTTTTTGAACTGACCAATGTGAGATACAATTCTTTTTGCCATATATGTAGATATGGAAAACATTTCTTTAACTTTCTGAAATGTGTGAGACGAATTGCTGTGCTTAAGTGAGAGCCCACACAATTATATATGATTGGCAGATAATGATCTGGGACAGGAAGGAAGCATGTCATAGTGCTATTGTGAGGGGTTATATGTGGTTTTTAAATTCTTTTGTCCCCTAACTTCTGCATATCTGTTAGCAAAGCAGGTTGAGTGTGAAGAATAGTGCTGAGTATCCAATCACTCCTCAGTCTATGTAATATGCTTTCTTTATTTACAAAACACATCCTTTTTTATTCCAGGAATCAAAGAGTACTTTAAGGTGTGTCCAGTTTTATCCTGATGAAAAATTTAACTCAATAGTAAGTTATGAGTACATTATTATATAATGGTTTTAGTGGGATGTAATAATGTTTTCCAGGTACTGGTACAGAGATCTGTTTGTCTTTTTCATTGTTGAAACTTTCTCAGAGGAAAACTGGAGTTTGTTTTTCCATTTGTTTTTTGGGTTTCTTGTATTATTTTCTTGTCAAGAATATATTCAATCCGATTCAGATTTTGCCAGAGGAAGGTAACTTGAGTGGAATTACACTTTTTTTTTTTGACCTAGGAGGCAGTCAGTGACATTCATGACATTATACTGGTCTTATACTCAGTTATTGAAAAAGCAGGCTTATCAAGTGCAGTAGACAAAGAAACCATGTACTGATTTTGAGTCAGTTTTAAGCAAGACAGAAATGTTTGTTGCAGCCAAAATACAAAAAACAGAACATAAAAATTACAACATGTAATTGGTACTAGACTTTTGTCCCAGTGATTTATTTCTCTTTTTAAAAAAGAATCTGTTTTATGGGGGGTTTTGAAGTGACTATAAGGATTAGAGGAGGATAAATAAACTTGTTCAAATGTTGAATCTAGTGAAATGTGACTATGTACTAGTCTGAAATGCTAAGCATAGTATATTTACCTCTGTAAAGAACAGGTTTGTTTTCTTTTTTGTTTAACAGCTGGAATCACACCTGGATATTGCTGTAAATGACACACAATTAAAGTAAGTTGTTTGGTTTTTTAATGTTTTGGTTTGCTTTCCTTTTAATATACATGGTAACATTTTACAAACCCAAGTAAAATTTGTCCAAACCACAGTATCTTTGTTTGCAGTTGCCTACATGGTACTGGAACAGGAGAATGACATGAAAACTGTGTCCAGACTTCCAGTTCTTTTTCTCATCAGGGTCAACTGTAAAAAGTAATTTAATCCTTGACTGCTTCTTAGTGCCATTTAAAAAAATTATTTGTCTGCAGAGCTAGCTATAGATTAAACCTTCTGAATATGCTGAACCTATTTAAATTAATTTGCTTTAACCTTGGGCATGTTGTAATGGTGATGTCAAAATTTCTGTCAAGGGAAGCTCTGCATTTTTAATTGCTGTTGCAAGTTTTATTGGGCAGTTAAGCAAACCAGTAGCACCTTTTTGTAGCCTGTGAACACACTGCCTGTACTCTGTTCTCCTCCAGCATGCTCTTTCCAGAAGCCTGCACTTTCAAAGACGAAGATTTGTCTGATTCTGTGTCTGCCGTGCACATGACTGCATCTGAGCTTGTCTCCTGAGGGCTCCCATTTAACTGAGGGAAAAAACTAGTCAGGATGGTTTAACTGTGTCATAATCCTCATCTATCTTTACATTCCAAAAGGACCCATTTATTTTTGTGAAAAAAAAGGGAGGCCAGAGCTATTGGGCCAGGTATCAGTAGCTGAAGGTAGTTGAGTTCCACCCTGCCCAAGCTGTGGCTCTCAAAATGTCTCAGTGCTGTGCATAAGGCTCAGCGTGGTGCCCCTGCATGTGCAGCTTGCCCTATAAAAGGGCACTGTATCCTCTTACAGTTGGTGCTGAAAGAACACAGCTCTTGTAAGAGCTTCAATGCTGTGTTTTACTTTACTTTATTTTTTTTTTTCAAAATTACTGCTGAAGACCAAGGGGAAAATCCCTACAGGATCAAAATACTTTCTGGGAAAAAAACCAGCCAAACAGAAAATCCACCCAGCAAAACAAAACAAAAACAACAAAAACAAAACAAAAACAAAAAAAAACCAAAAAACCAACAAAACNCTATCTTTACATTCCAAAAGGACCCATTTATTTTTGTGAAAAAAAAGGGAGGCCAGAGCTATTGGGCCAGGTATCAGTAGCTGAAGGTAGTTGAGTTCCACCCTGCCCAAGCTGTGGCTCTCAAAATGTCTCAGTGCTGTGCATAAGGCTCAGCGTGGTGCCCCTGCATGTGCAGCTTGCCCTATAAAAGGGCACTGTATCCTCTTACAGTTGGTGCTGAAAGAACACAGCTCTTGTAAGAGCTTCAATGCTGTGTTTTACTTTACTTTATTTTTTTTTTTCAAAATTACTGCTGAAGACCAAGGGGAAAATCCCTACAGGATCAAAATACTTTCTGGGAAAAAAACCAGCCAAACAGAAAATCCACCCAGCAAAACAAAACAAAAACAACAAAAACAAAACAAAAACAAAAACAAAAAAAAAAACCAAAAAACCAACAAAACAAAACAAAAAACCAAAAACAAACAAAGAAACCAAGACAGACTGACTACAAACTTCTACTGTGTGTTTTGCAGGGTGAAAATAGGCCTTGTAGATTTAAAGATATGTAAAACCATTAAAGCACAGGCAGCATGAGGCTGAAAATGTCATGATATAACAAGTTCCATGTGAGTGTGATTTTGTGCTTTTCTTTTCAAGTGTTTCCACTGAAAGTAGTGTCCCTGTTGCAGATCAAAATGCAGCTTTACAGACATGGGCTGTAGAATTACTCTGCAAAACGTTTGAGTTATTAGGCGTCACAAGTATTTGGATTTCCAGTATGTCATGAGAACTTGCTTTCACTTCAAAGTATAGGAATGGTTGGACAATGGAGTAAGTGAATATGAAGTTGTCAGGCGTGTTCAAAATTGTTGGATAACAGTGTGCAGTCTTGTGATTCTTGCTTCTAAGGGCGTTGAGCAAATTGGTTAAAGCTTAATTTAGCTTGCATTACAGAACATTTGATTATAATTTAATTAGTATATTTTGGTTACATAGTGACCATTCTGGTGATCTTTTTGTTGTGATAAATCTCTGTGGATGGAGTGATTTACTTAGTGATCTTTATTTGCTCATAGACTTGTGAATTTTGGATATGATTACTGTCAAGATCAAGATGTTGCATCTAAATCTTTGAACCTTCAGGTTTTCACAAGTAAAGCAGGTAATGAATAAATACAAATATGGTCAAAATTACCTCCACTAGTAATTATCATGCAGTGTAATCCTAATTGATTACTGAATTTCTTCATAAAATATTGAAAAACACAAAAAACCACAAACATTTATTGTGTGAGTGTGAGATTTGTATTCCTTTAGAGCATATTTGGCAGGTGACTGTGAGGAGAGGGAGAAGGCAACTGTGCTTTGTTTGTCTTAATAAATTTTTTACCTTCTGAAAGCTGCAGTGAAGTTGAGCTGAGGTACCCAGGATTTTCTATATCAACACCAGCAACAAAACAGTCATCCAGAAACTTTTTGGTATTCCATCTTCCAAGAACTGGTACCATGCCCTCCTCTAGTGAAATCTCTTAGTCTAAGAACACCTTAGCATTTTCCTGTAAGTTTCAGAACCCAGGAAGTACAACAGTGTGGCTGTCTGTTACATTAAAGCAATCTAATGATAAAGCTGACCAAAATTATGTTAGAAAGTAAATTAAAGGAGGGTTTTGTCTGGGTTTCTGATCTAGTATATATTTGTGTTACAGAGGGGACATGTGTACACAAAGCATGGGCAATGCAGGCTTTAAGAGCTTCATGTTGCTGTTAGTATGTGGTGTTTAGAAGGTCCATGTATGTGATACTAAGCATGGTATGTGCTACTCAAGGGTTTAGTATATATATGATTCCTTAAACCTAAAATGTTTCTTAAACCTTTAGGATTTTGGAGTCTCCCTCCATCCTAATGTATGCCATGAGCCTTTTTGGATTAAAAATGGGTCTCAAGAGATATCTGTTCATCACAGCTGTTTTCAGCTTCTGAATTAGACCACACAGGCAGGCAGAGATGGTGTCTGTGTAACCTTTGAATTGTCAGCAGATTTGTACAAGGAAGTGTTGCAGAACAGGCTTTACATGTCACTCCCTGAGGCCTGCTGTGCACACCAGTGAACTGCTGAGCTGTCTGCCACTTGCACTAAAATGGCCATTAGTGCAAATCAAGTGAAATGCAGCTTCCTTCCATGGATTTTTTTCTTACCAAGGCAAACTGCATGCTTATAAAGATTAGAGGGAAGGAATTATAAGTAAGAGAAAGCCAAGTTTCTATCTATCAAATGGAGATTAGGCTTTTTCTCTGTTAGCAAGACAATTTCTTATATAAACAGCCAGTCTAATAATGGAAAATATTATTGATTTGTATGTATGTTTCCTTTTTAAACCTGTATTCCTCTGGGGTTTATTCAGATTGAAGCACCTCCCTGAGTTTAGGATGAAATTCAGTCATCCTCCAACAAGACTCTTGTTTAGTTGCTGTGAAATAAAATGTTTTTTTCTGTATGGTGACACAGTATTTAAAGTCTGTGTGGAACCTTTCACAGGTGCTTTTCATTGCACTTACTGTAGAACGAGTGATTTGATGATTGCACTTACTAAATGAGATTACTATATGTGGCTTTTCCTTGAATGTTGTTTAAAACTGAGGATTACCTTGCACAACCCATTTGAGGTAACTAACAGTTTGGAGCAAGTTATTTTGGTGCTAAAACCATATGTAGTTGTAGAAGAACACTGTGGGTAATCGTGCTAAAGGTTCCCTTTTATGCCTCGGTGGTGATTTACAAAACTGGATGCAAGTTCTTTGTGGTGCAGACTGTGCCTGCTGTGGGACTGCGAGCACACCTCTGATATTAATGCCAGTATCCTTACTTGTACCATTCAGACATCCCTGGCAAAATATAATTGGCAAAACTTCAAACTGGAATATTCCATGCAATTTCCCATTTAACAAAACTGTTATTGGCTCCTGCCAATCTGAACTCTGAATGAAATCACTTATCCTTTCTCAAACTTCTGCACCAGAAAAGTAGCTCTGTTCCTTACACTCTGCACAGATGAAATCTCTCCAGATAAAAACCCCTATGTAATTATTGAATAGCTGAAGTCAAGCAGTTCCAGTCTCAGAATTAACTTCACATGTCCAGAATTCAGTGGTTATTAGATAAACAGTGCACTGTTATGTTTTCTCTTAGCGTTTTAGAAATATTTTTCAATTAAATTTGCTCAATATTAAAAAAAATGCAGTCAGTAAGGAGTCATAGACACTGGATTACCATCACCTATCTGTCTGAAATTTAGGCATCTGGACTATATTTCTAGAGAGAAATAGGCATCTCCAGAGGATGATTCCATATTTGTTTGCTGAATAGGGATCTAGATGAGAGATGTTTGGATGGCTCAAGTTAAGTGAGGCAAGTCCCTCCTAAGTCAGTACAACCAGACAAAATGCCCTGGTGCAATGTTGTGTTTGAGTTGTGACATTTGGATGCCGTATTGAGATGCTGTTACAGCCTCATTTCTTGAACTTTTTTGAACAGAAATGAGGAATTTGTAGTTAAAGTTTCCTAGGGAAAACTTAATGTCTGCATATCACTCTTACAGTCTCAGTGTGGTGACTTTATCGAGTGCCAGAGTTGTAACTGCTGTTTCCTGAATAGAGTAGGACTTAATTTTTAAATTCTTCCTTCTTTTATCTTTCTTCCTTTTTTTCTGCTGTTTCCTGAATAGAGTAGGACTTAATTTTTAAATTCTTCCTTCTTTTATCTTTTATCTTTCTTCTTTTTTTTTTTTTTTAATACCTTTGTGGCCAAGATCTTTTTTCCCTTTTATTTCTGGAAAGATAAGTGTCCATCCAAGTATATCCTCACATGGGTCTTCTCACCTTGAGGCATTCAGCTACAGCTTTTACTGTTTGCAAGTGATTTTCAAATGGGTGGTGTGGAAGACCTGGCTCTGCATACAGGTGCAGTAGGCTAACAAACTTTCCCTGCAGCAGCACAACCCGGCTCTAATTTGCAGAGAGCACTGCTAAAGGTAGGAAAGGAGTCTGTGGTGTATTCTCAGTCTCTGGCTGCTCTACTGGGTTTGCCAGGACTGTGTCAGATGTAACATTGCTTGGACACCTGCTGATCTGAGGCTGCCATGTTTCTGTCTGTATTAACAAAGCACCATTTGTTATTTCTGGTTGTTTGTAGTTCAGTTTGTTGACACATGGACCAATATTGTTGAGTTGAAAGATGCACATCCTATTTATAGTCTCGCATGCTGCCGTTTCTGTGGCCAGCTTGCACATTGCCCACTGACACCTCGGTCGGAACACGCTCGCTTGCACGTTGTGCAATTTACAGGGCAGTGTACACAGAAGACTCCAGCATACAAGGAAGAAATTTGCAGTGCTGGAAGGGAGCTGTTGATAATAAAACAGCAATCCAGTGGGTTGCTGGAACTTTTCCAGTCTTCCTCATGAGTCCTGATGCTGCTACTTTGAAAATGATGCATGTTCTGAAAGAAGCCAAGTGCTCTGGCAAAATGCCTTGTCTGTTGTCTGAATGACTCAAATATCCAAGCAAAACTGTATCAAACCCTATTCAGTCAGCTAAGAATAAGCAGAAAGAAAAATTGCATCTTAAGAAAGCAGTTACCTTCCCCTGAAGACAGAAGTGTGAAGAGTCTCAGCCATATCTGTATCACAGCTACGGTACAGCCTTGTGGTGTGAAATACCAAGGCATTTAATCAAACAGAGTAACTGGGTAGCTGTGCTTTATTTGTATTTATGCTTTTTCCATACTGTGCCATTTTCTGCATAACTTATATTCACAGCCTTTATTTTTTACAGAACTGTACCTATAATAGTATTACTTTCCTTTCTTCTTTTAAATTATACACTTTCAATAAAGATAAAAGGTGAATGGTCATATCTGTGGACAAGCTTTCCCAGCTCCATTGGGATAATGTGGTTTAGAAGCTGTTTCTAACATGAATGCTAAAGCATCAAAGGGGATTAAAGTTTTTCTAAGAGATGAAAGCAGGGTTACCATCCAGTGGGGTCAAAACAGGATCAGTCTGATGTAGAATTATTCTGAGAGTGGGAAACCTTCCTGTATGCTGGCTGAAATAAACTTGTCCCAGGGACTGACTTCCCTCCTAAAAAAGGTGTTAGCAGTTCTTTGGGCTGGAAAGGGGAGACGTGGCTGTCACTTCCAGTGTGAGAAAGCTCTGGTAGTGTATTCATGTTGCTGCAATATGAGATTACTTTACAAGCAAATAAATGATGTTTTACCATGTTGTTGAGCATATCTGACAGCTCCTGAATGCAAAATATCTGGATTGAGGCAGTCTGTGGAGAGAAAGGCTTGATCAGTGTTCTGGCTGCAAGCATGATTTCTCCTGGAAAGGGCTAAAATGTACTTCCCCTAAAGGGAAGAACTGGCCATGACAGGACCCAGGTTTCCATTGTGCCAGATTGCCTTCTCTGTTCTTCACTGATTTTGTTTCATTAGGTAAATGATGATTAGAGTCCATAATAGATATTCCTGTAATCTTTACCCTTTTTGAGAGATTATTTTTAGTTTCTAATTTAAAACAGTCTTGATTTGGTTTTGTGCAGTATAAAGATTCTAGATATTCAGCTGGACAAGTGAATTTTCTTTCCCTATTTTGTCTTTTTAGGAGGCTTGTGTGTGTGTTGTAGTCTTGTCTCTGATACTCCTCACGAGGTCATATACTCCATATATTTTTTACATAAAGGTAAGACTAACTTGTTAACTTACTGTGCTTTATTTTGGAGAATGTCAGTGTGCTGAAAGAGTCACAGAATGCCTTTCAAAACAAATAACTACCAAAGCCTGCAGACAATAAACTACTGTGGCTGGTGTTTAAAGACAGCAGCTGCCTTTAGCTGCAGAGTTGATTTTCCTGCTGTAGACTTCCTGCCCGATGCTGTGAGTAGCTTCAAACCAGTGGCCTTGTAAATGGTTATTAATTTGGTCCCTTATTTCTAGCCAGACTTTCCGGCGTGCTGAGCACAGACGTCAATGAAATCTGTGGGAGCTTGCAGGTGTGTTGTACTTATGCCATAAGGCATTTGTATGGGAAATAGAGCCAACAGCTCTTAGCTTGAATGTCTGTTTAGAATTCCAGTTCAACATGTCATTTTCACAGCAAGAGGTGCAACACCCACTGACTCTAAGAATAGTTGCTGTGTAAGTGGTGCTCTAGTTCTTTGAGACCTTTGGTTTTGTTTTAAAATAATAAAGGACATTGTTTTATTCCAATCAGAATAAAACTTCTCATTATCAAGATTTTCTTATTTGATATATGGACAGAGAGGCAAATTATTTCTCCACTGAGAAGCTGCATAGTATGGAGTAACTGTGTTCAAGTGCACAGGTGTCTCTGTTCCACCTTAACTGTTTGCTTTCTTGTGTCAGGATGCTTCTCATATGTCAGAGCTGCACATACATGTTGCTTTGCTGCTGGAATATTGTGAGATTCGGTGCTACCTTTTTGTGTTGAAGGCACTAACAAATTGGAAAAAGTCCTTTTTGGGTGTGACACACTGTGCATTGCACTGCTGTGAAGGGCTCATTTTCCTAGATAATACCTGACATGTAGCCAAAGAGTTGTTGGGTTGCTTGGAGCCAGCCATGGCCCTTGTACATCCTGATCTAGGAAGAAACTGAGGATGAATATGGTGCCATTGACTAGCTAAGTCTGAGATGACCTCTGTGGAATGGAGTTGTTTGGTGCAGGGCTGTTTGTGGGTTCATGTAAGGTTCATCACTCGTACAAGAGAATTTTAATAATGGTCCTGCAGTCACCCACAGAAGCAGTGGTATATTGGGTCCATAACTCACATTTTGGCGTCCATAAGCCATATTTTGGAGACTTTTACGGAGTTCAGTTTGTTCTGCAGCCTCTGTAATCTTGCTGGAAGCTTCCCACCCCTGTTAAAACTGTCACTGCAGCATAAACAGAGAAGTCACGATGTGGCAGTTGAGTTCTGCACTGCTGGTTTTAGCTTGCTGGCAAGTGACAAAGTGGTGATGGTGAGTATACTGACTCATTGCAAGCTAACTTCAGTCAGTATTTTGTATGAAAAACTATATCTTTTGACACCTCTGCCTCTGTAGTGTTGCTGGTGGTGACTTTTTCTCTTGGTGAATATTTCTCTTGATTCTGTGGATCTTATACTGAATTTCCATGCATTATTAAGTAGCATCCTGATCATGACACCATTAGTTACCATAATCTTCAGCTTTTCTCAGAGATACAGGAAATTTGAGGGCATTGTGTCATTGTTACTGAGTGCCAGAAGTGTGGTACAAGTCTAGACTAAAACAGCAGCTGTGCTGATGCAAAGCCCATGCAAACACAGCAGGTCTGAAATTGGCCTTTGTATAAACTGAGCTGAACTAAATTAGAGCAATAGGGCATGCAGATAAACAAAGTGGAAATTCTTTAAAGCAATTGAAAGATCACCAAAATGTGAAACACAGCTATCTAAAGGATTTGTGTTTGGATTTTTCTGAGGGAAATGCATTTTTACACAAGCTTGCTCTGGGATGGAGTGGTTCTTTAAACACAAACATAGGCTGTGCAGTGTTTGGCTAGTTTACACACACTGAAGAACTGCATTGCGTAGGTGCCAGTCTACTAAGTCTGCAGGAACTCTGTTTAGGGTGGATTAAATCTGTCTGTGGAGACAGCTCCATAAAACAGTCTAAAATATCCCCATTTGGGTCTATGGGCACTGCTGAAGTTTCTAGCTATAAAGTCATAGATGGATTGTAACAAATGGTATTTATTGTTTGAGGTTTTAAAAGTATTTTTATTTTTTTCCCAGGTTACAACAAAACTTTTACAGTTTCTCTAGAAAGAACAGAATCTCATCAATTGAAGGAAGTGGCTTTTATGAATCTTGGTAGGTTACTTGTGTTACTTTCCTGTGTGATTGCCATTTTCTGTGTAGTAGGGAGACAAATGGCTAACTCTTCTGTGGAAGGAATAGATTTTTTTTTTCTTGACTTCATGTAGCAGTGTTATTTTGCTGCTTTTCTTCTACCTGCCTTTTGTATTTTTCATTTGATATTGCAATGCCTCACTATCAGCAAGCAGCGTCCTCTGAAATTGCCTCAGAATCTGTGCTGGACACCAGCTACTGAGTTCTTGAGTATCTCAAGTTTCTTGAATCCTCTCCTGGAAATCCAAATGTGCTGCTAGTGTTTCCTGTGTTCCTGTGTTACAACTGTGTTAATTAACTCCTTTTATATTTCCTAGATATAATCAATTCCTCACAGAGAAATGGGCCAAGTTGAGAATCATGTGAAAGAGCCTCTTAAAGCAAATAAGTGATCAAGTGCTAAATTGACCACTGTTGTTTCTTTAAATAGACTATTATGTGGCTGCTTATTTGCCTGGCCAGTTCCTGCACCTCCTGAACATTCAACATCCTGACCTGCTGTGCTATAGTTTATTTCTGACAGGTACAGTAAAACTGCTTTAAGTAATCTCATTGTTGTTGTGGAAACTTGTTGATATCTCTTTACATGAAGTTGTATTTCTCAATGTTTCCTTATTGCACAGTGTTCTGACAAAGGAAGGATACTGAAAAAATAAGAAATTACATTTTTGCTACTTTCCATTTTAGAAAGAGAAGCTGAACTGGCGTTTCATACTTTATGTTTCATACTTCTTGCTTGTTATGAAATGGAAGAAGTCCTTTCACTGAATTTGAAATTCTCTGCCTTGGTTTCATAGTTTTCCTTCCCCCAGTTTTGCCCATGGTTCTTGGTCCTCCACTGTTTTCAAATTTCACATGAGATGTAAATTTGATTTTACATTTCCTTCCTCCAATTGAGTTGCTCTAAATGTGTGTGTTTGGAGGGTGTGGGGAAAGGAAATCTGTGTTTCCTTCACCTGATCAGGCTGATGCAATTTAATTTAGAGTCTCATCTGAGACCCGTGTTACTTCATTTCCAGCAAACATGTCTTTGTGGGAAGTGGTTTATTTTTGGAAGTGGGGTGCCTTTGTTTGAAAACAGAAATCTGTTGTTCTGATTGGATGAAGGAGACATAAATTTTGGAAACTGGTGCAGGGGCAGCATCACATAAAGCTAATGCCTGTTTTGTATGTGTAATGGAATACTGTCCTGCTAAAAATGAGTGGAAGGCATCACTGCTGGATCATGGGCCTGATTTCTGTGATGCAAAGGCTTTGAAATGCAGCACCTGTATGGTACCATGGTAGTGAACACTAGTACTAGCATTAATAAAATGGTTTTGGTCTGATGCTTCAGTAAATAACCGTAGAGCAGAACCATCCTGTTCTGCCATTGGGGATGATGGCAACAGATCCACCAATAGAAGTTTGTATCATGAGTCTGCATGGGAGCACTTCTGACCTGCACAAGCTGTAACAATAGGTGCTAATTCTAGTGTTGAACTTGTGCTACTGTCCTTGTGCTCTGCTCTGTTCCATCACATGTGCTCTGATTTGCCTTGGAGCAGTATTGTGAGCCTCAAATCTCTACACCTTCTCAGTGTCAGCAATAGGGAAGGAGAGAACTGAGTATGGACTTTGCTCCTTATCTGCTTTCTTTATGGAGCCAACACCATTCCTACTCCTCTTCAGCATAATACCAGGGCTGGTAGTGCAAGAGGCAGACTCTTCCTTACTGCTGGGGGCCTAGGAGTCTTAAGAGAAATACTGGTAGCAGGCAAATGTTATGTTCTTACTCCTTTTTGTTCTCAAACCGATGTTCTTCAGGTGAGGATGCAAGAATGGACACACTACAAAACTGTTCCGTCTGGTGCCCATGGGTGTCGGCAGTCCTGGATCGCGACGCAGGACGTCTGTACAGTGTGAGCATCAGTGACAGTGCCTTGCTGCAGTTCCTACAGAGCAGCAAACGAGACTGTGAGAGATTGGCAGCTCTGCATTGTGCCCTGCTCTACTTCCAACACACAGAAGACTTGGAAATGCAGGTGGGAAATGAAGCTCATCTTATACAAAGCAGGAGCAGGGCATGAATGGTATCAGCCAAAGAGAAGTCCCGATTCACCTGACAGTGCCAGGAGGCTCATCAGCTGGGCTGCCCTTAACCCCTTTATCAGTCCAGGCTGCCCTGAAAACATTTGTGTCTCTATCACTACTCCATGCAAAGTCTTACTACCAAAACCAAATTTTCTGTACTCTCTTACAACATTTGCTTAAACACAGAGATGTGACAAGCTCCCTGTTCTCATTCTGACAGATTATTCGGTGGATTTCTGAGAACCTGTCAACATGTCATTTTTTTGACCCCATTCAAGAATTTATCGTTGGTAGGTATTTCTTTTCCTGCGTAGTGAGTTTTCCTGCATACTCCAGTTGACACTGAAGGGGAGGCCAGGCCATGGCAGTACAAACTGACTCTTATTTCTAGACTTTTTGGTTATGATTTGTGTTAACTAACCTGCATTTTGTGGCATTAAGAGACAGTATCAGTAGTTTAGAGGATACATAGACATCTCAAAATCAGATTGGCAGTAAAACTTTTCAAATGCATTCTTCTGTCTAATGGAACAAATGAATTTATCATTATTTTAGGTCTCTGGAGATTGGTTCCTCAGCTCCATTCTCCTCTAGCTCTAGCCCAAACCATTTTTTTCAAAAGGATTTGGCTTATCATGATACTCTCTTCTAATAGCTGGTTTCTCAGTCTAGCCAGTGGAGTCTTTGTACAAAGGACCCCTGCAGTGCTGAGCTGTAGCCAAGCAGCTGACCCAGCCCTGCAGCCATCTGGACTTCTCTTCCTCCTTTTGTGCACAGAATGGGACCAGTTCCACGATGGAGGCAGCTGTTTCAGAGACAGCAGCAGCATTTGTCCCTAAAAAAGTGTCAGATAAGGAACAGTGAAGCTTACTCTTGTTAACTGATAGTTTGTACAATCTTGCCCTTATAAATCTTTTTACATTACGTGCAGCCTCCCTGTACTGCAGAATGTGTCCAGAAGCTCAGAACCTGGATAAACTCCTGCCCTACACGTCACTGCATGACTGGATTGGGGTAAGATAACAGCTGGTTCTTTAATTAATAGCTAGAGGGTCCGGTTTTTTATCCCTCAGTACAGCCCATAGCTTGTGTGTCTTACCTTTTCATAGATATGCTCCAAATTGATACCTGTATGCCTGTGCTTTATGCCTGTTTTACTTTGCCAAGTCTTACCCTTTGTGATGTTTTCCATGAGTCAATTTTTTTGTCAACAAATAAAAGCATTTGCACAACCAAGAACAGTTATTACAATTGAATGGATGGTTAAATATCTCAGTTTTCATAATGAAGTATTAATTTATTCCTTATCATATGAGGTTTATAATGAATACAGAATACATTTAACCAGCAAAATTATGCAGTTATATCCAGGACTAACTGAATCAGTAGAGTTAAGATTTACAAGTAAGCTTGCAGAAGTAAAATAACTTCAAGCAAGACTTAACAGTTAGAGCAAATAGTGTCTTAATTTCTCTGCTGTGACACTGTTCTAATATGTTGTTTCTTTAAAAATAAGAGCACAGTTTTGGGTAGCTAGCTAGTTTCACAGAGGAAATGGATGATGGAGATTCATTTAAATGCTCCATGTTCTATGCTAAATTATAAGACTATAAATAATTTGTCTGTATTTATAGGTCGTCCCTGGAGTAATATGTGCCACAGACATTATTTCTCTACCTGTGTTAGAGGTAGGTTCCAGTATAAAACCACATTTGTATTGGCAGATTAGTAGCTGCTTTTTTTGTGGGTTGGAGGTGTGCTAAATATTAATGCAGCAGTGTCCCCATAGCCCTATCCAAAAATAGAAAATTGCCCTGTTAGAAATGAGTTGTGCATTTACTAAAATATCAGTTAAACAGACTCAAAGATGGTGGGGTTTTTTTCCCTTTCTGAAGACACCTCTATTCAACAGGGAGGATTATCCACAAATTAATTCTTGTTAATCAGATTGATACCACTTCACTTTATGACTTTGGTAGCTGAAGGCAGAGGTGGCATAACAGACAAGTAGGATTAAGTAGGATTTCTACGTATGTCTACACATGCCCACTTTGAGGGCTATTTCATTGTGCTGCCATTGGTGTGGATGGTTCATGATCCTCTCACTTTGTTTTGTCCAGAGCATCCTGTGATTGCACTTATGTCAGGGCTTTGGCTACTAAATCTAGACAAATTCCTGCACAGCCTGGAGGGGGCAGTGGGCTGTATGGGGAAAGCACAGGCTGTTTGGGTAGGAAATTGTACTTTCCAGTGAAAACATGAATGATTCGTCCCATCTTTCCACTCCCTCAGCTCCAGTTTAGAGAAATTCTTCAAAATTTCCTAAGCACTCCCCTCCAAAATCTGACAGAGAATTTCAATAAGCAGTTTGTTGTGGAGAGCTAACACGAAGAATGAGGAGTTTAGACATACCAGCAACACATAGGATTAGACTGCAGATACATGACAGTGTTGTTCCATGTAGCTCTTTAAAGACATGCTGATAATTAGTCATAAAGCATCCCTGTTCACAAAACCTCTTAAAAATCAGTGAAATTGCCCACTGCACTTTCACTCTGCAGCAGTGCATCACAGCTGTGCTGCAGAGATTCATAGGGTTGCCTTCAGGGAATCAGGCTTTGCATGCTTTGCTTGGAAAAGCTGCCCTGAGAACTGGGACACCTGGGAAAATCAGATCTTGAGAAAATTTGTGTGCAGTTAATCCCTGTAATTCACTGAGGTCAGAGTTAGCGGGACTTTAATTTGTCTGAGATTGAACCTCAAGCCCCTGGGGGCACATGCCTTTAGCAGCTATACTTCCTGATTGTGGAACTCATTTCCTATTTCTGTCTGAAACCTAAACAGATTGAAAAGGTCAGAGTTGAGCTAAAGACAAATATTTTCTGCTACCTGTGACAGCAAATTGTCCTGACTCTTGCCTGAGGACAAAGATGCTAGTGCACAGGGTAAGGTTTAATGCTCTAAAACCTCACCAGTGTCACAAAACCACCACAGCTTAAGTGGTCAGTTGGTGTTTCAGTTGATGCATGTTGTTGGCATCAGGAGTCAGACCCTGGTGACAGGTCTGGTTCTACAAATAGTATTTCTGTTGCAGAGATTTTATGGCATTTCAGAGAAACAATGGTTAATTGTTACTTTGAGAACCTTTTTGGAGTTCTCAAGCCCATGAGTTGCTGGGAGCTTTTGGGAGGGCTATGTCCATATTCAGATTAAAAAAAAGTGCTATTTGGGTATCAGGTGTTTTTATTACTAAATTCCTGTTCATCAAGATATGCTGAGAAAGGGGGAACAGTTAGTCCAATTGTCCAAAAGCTCTATATAAGAATTGCAATTAATAAGTCTATTTTTTCCCTCCTTTTTAAGCACAAACCAAACTTGCAGGGGTGCAAATAAGTTCAATCAGAAAGGGAGAAGGCAGGAGGAAGAAGGGAAATGAAGAAAAGAGGAGGAGGTCCAGGGGAAGAGTGAAAATATATAGTACAAGAAATTGTCAGAGCACCAGAAAAGAGTTGTGCTGTGCTGTGCTGAGCCCCTGGGGTGCAGAGTGATGTTTTACAACACTCCAGAATGCCATCACTGCTGGGGAGACACAGCCCTACAGTCCAGAAGGACATGGGCCTTTCACAGGCAGTTGTCACCTCACATCTTTTCCAAGGGGTGTAGCTGAGAACTCTCTATCTTCAATTAAAAACCCACTGCTTATGAAAGGCTTCATGGGAGCTTTTCATGGATTGCAAACTGGTATGGCCTTGCTTTGACTTCTGGTAATACAATGTGTTTTAGGAGTCATGCTTAGGTGTTAATTCTTGACTCTCTAGAAATGTCTCCCAAATAAACACCTAAGATGAAGAAGCCTTCTCTTTCTAGTGCTTGACCTGATGATCCTCAAGAAATAATAGATTTAATTGAAAAAATCCTTTACTTTAAACTTTTGACTTTTTAATGAGATCTAATACAATGCATCTTTTTGGGATTAAAAGCAAACACTCAAGTCTACCACGTCCTGTTAGAGATTTCATATATGAAAGAAAATTGCTGTCTTGCTTCTCCCTGCCACATATCCAAGTCCAGTGTGGCCTGAACACAGTTTTGCAGTGGGAGTGCTGTTGCATGGATTGGTCACTAGATGATACCCTTATACTGTACTTAATATTTCTCTGGTTTTGTATTGGTAACATTTAGGCAACATTCTGCAGTAGTAGGTTGTAGATCTCATGAATTAGGTCCAACAGAGTGAACATATGGTGCCATATGTGATCCTAGTTTGCAGCTGCTAAATATAACTAGTATGAAGCAAGACCCAAGATTTATTTTCTCTGCTGCAGCTACAATAATAAAGTGACAATAGGCACTGGCAGCCAGAGGAAAGTGGCTGGCAGGATTGAGTCTTTGAAATTTATTTTCTTTGACAAATTATAGTTTATAGTAGGAAGTGGTTTCTTCCTTTTGAAGTTTTCTTTTAAGGCTATTGTTATTGTAGGATAGTTGAGAGGAGAGAGCAAAATCCAGTATGTTAGTGCAAGTGAAGGAATATTGTGAACTCAAAGCTCTCTTTACTCAAAAATTGTTACTGTAGTGTTTGTGTTAGGCCATAATGTCTATTAAGAGGGGCAAGAACAGCTGGTACCATCTCTTGGTTTTTTTGACAAAACTGTCAAAAAAATTGCCTTAATCTCATCTCTTCCTCAGCAGTGATTGCGTCTTGCGCCCCTCATAATTGAAATTTTTATACCCAGACCAAGAACTAGCTCAGGAAGCTGGTTTGGTTTTGTTTAGATTTTGTTCCTCCTGTCTGTTCACAGCTGAGTTTAAATTAATTTTAGCATTAGAGTCAAATGCTTTAGAATTGCTATGGAAACTTTTGGATTGCGTTCCTTTTCTGGGATGAAGCACTGTTACTTGGGGTTGGTAAATGGAAGTTTGCAATCTAAGTATTAATGCAGCTTGAAAATAGAGACATCCTGCAGCTGTTCTGGCCATGGTGGTATTGCACTGTTTGGAACTACTAGAACCCTGAAATGGGATTTATTTGACCAAATGTAAATATTTACATCTAAGTTAGTAGCCTAAGGCTCTTTTTACAGTCAGAGGAAGTCCAGACAATGTGGACAGTGTAGTCTGTGGTGCAGTTCTTCCCATCTCAAACATGTAAATAGGTCAGATGAATTGTGACCCAGAAATACTTGCTTCTTTCCAGACACCAAATCTTGACCTCAAGTCAAGTAAATGCTACCACTGCCATTCCATCAAGAGAAATTAGTTTTGGTGCTTTGGTTTAACCTTTTTCATTTAGATTGTTTTTACATTAATCACATGTCTTTGCAGTCACTTAGTGGGAGGGTGATGAGGTATTTCTTTAAGGGGGCAGCCTGTATTCATGCTTTCTCTGCAACACTTTTCAGTTCCAAAACTCCAAAGGCTTCTGGGAGAAACTCAACTCAAACTTGGAGAGTGTGAAGTATGCAGAGCCACACTTGCACTACCACAGTAACATGCTCAGGAGGGAATGGCGTAACCTTTCAGAAGAGGTGAGTGGGAGGCACTGGAACTCTCCAGAGCTGTCTCTGAAATGGGTGTTTGAAAGTCAAGCATGGATGAGTTGGCTTTTTTATTCTGAAGATAAGTAAGTGGGAATCTGATTACCAGAAGTGCAAAGATTGGCAGTCATTTCACCTAAGGTGATTGCCTGTAAGTTTTGTTCTCTTAAAGTAATGGAAGGAATTAAAGAAAAGCGGAGCTTGCACCGCATTGTTGCAAGGTTTACAGGTGTGTGAGTGCTGATGAGCTTGGGCACTTGGCAGATGGTGTGAGACCCCACTGTGTTTTATTGCCATTCAGAGAGAAAACCAAATTCATTTCTCATCTTCATTCTGTCAGGGAGTATTTTATTTGTTCTTCTGTTTTGTTCATTTGGCGATTTTTGTTTGTTTACAAACCAGAGAGAGGAGAGAAGAACCACAGCATATTTGAGGAATATTTTTGAAAATGCCAAAAAGTACGTACTGGTTTCTATTATATTTTACCCCTTCTTATTTTGCACAAGCATGTTGGAGGATTTATGTGCCATTTAATTAGTTGATTAGGTATCTGAGTAGATATCTTTAAAGAAGATTATCCTGGTGAAAATCAGTTATTGGAAACCTTGTAATCACTACAGCGTGATCTGAAATACAGGCCTCTAGAGCTAGGGAATTTATGGTAGATGTGAAGTTATTCTCATGCAACCTAGACAGAGAATTTTTTTAATGCTATCTAGTATTTTTACTAGATTTAGTCACATGTACTGTTCCCAGATTTCTTCAGCCATCTTTGAAAGATCAAAGGCTCATTTGAGTTTTCAATGATGTTATGAAAACCTTTAGAGTATTGCATATGAAACACTGATTTTTGTTTCAAACCCCAGAGTGCTTTCTCATCTGGACACTTGGGACTCTGGTAAGTAAAACCTTTCTTGATGTAGGCCGTAGCTGTATGTCTTACGTTTATTAGAATATTTCCACCCAGCTGTTGTTTGCTAAAAATCAGTTGCTATGTGTGTTTTCAGCACAGAAGAGTTTGACGATGTAAGATGAGAAGAAAACTTTGATGTACTGACTAGGAAGTGGTTGGGAAAAAAGTCCCTAGTTCATAATGGATCTAATAATTTAAGCAGTAAAATTTGGTCTGTTAAAGGATATCTTCTTCAGGATTTTTCTTGTGGAGCAGAGTATCAATGACACCATGTTACTGTTGAGTCTTGTGCACTTATAGGTGCCTTTGCAACATCAGAACTTATGCAGGAGATTGGGGCTGGTGAAAAAACATGGTGTAGAGAGAGAAGGTGTAATGAATTTCCTTAGGCCAGAAACACTTGAGATTTTTTGATGCTCAGTTCCTCTGTCACAAATAAGTAAAACTGGATTTAGTAGTGTATTATGTTCCTGGTGTTCACACATCAGTGCCTTGTATGTGCCCTGCCGCTGTGTGCTGTGACATGGTGCTGTTCTAAGTGCTGCTTGGTCCTTTTATTACCAAGATTTTTCAGTGTCCTCGTCTCCAGCCCCTAACAGCAGCCATCCGTGTCACTGCCAGTTATTGCAATGGGCTCTGACTTTGAGAGACTTTGTATCAACTTTGTTAACCTCAGCTTTGTGTTTTCAAAGGTGCTAATGGATAAAGAAGTCAGATGTTTAACTGTTACTAGATAATTTCTAAATAGCTGCCAACCAGTAACAAGCATCAATGTAGTGTTTCCTTGTAGATTTGTCCTTTAGTCCTTTAAAATCAAGCAGCACAAGTCTTTGTGCTGCTAACTGGTGAGGTAAATATATTTGAAGGTGTGCAAATAGAGGTGAAAATTTTGTAAGAATTCAGCACTTGGTTCCATAAAATCTTGAGTTGGTTATATCTATATCACGAAATAGAAGATTGATTTTCTTCCTTTGTTTTAGTAGACAGGAAGCACTGATTAGGAAATACAGGTTATTAATTTCAGTAGACACTGTAATCTCCTTCCATTTAGTCAGAGAAGTTGTGTTCTTTTCATAGTTGTCTGCAAATCTGAGTTATAGAAGTAGCCAGACCATGGGAGAGAATCAGTGGGAGGTGATTCCCTGGACTATTTACTTCCTGGCTAGCCGTTTGTTTGTTTGTAAATGACAAGATCTAAGTAGCACATTAGCACTGGTGTTACCAGAAGGTTCTCTATGCCTCTTTGCTCTGTTGAGTCACAACACTGTGATAACTCTTACTTAAATATCAAAGAGAAGAAGTGGATGGCAGATAAAGGGTTATTTTCCATTTTTCCCTTCTTTTATTCAGTCTGTGGTTCTTCAGTGTCTTAATTCTGTAGCTGAGTAGATCAAACCACAGCTTCTGTTTGCTTTCTGTTCCCAAGTACTTTTGAAGCTGGTTAAATTCTTGTGATATTTCTGTAGTGCCATGTCCTTGAATGATTGTTGCTCTGTTTGTTTTAGAGGCGAGGCTGGTACCTCTCTTTGAAGAGGAGGATTATCAGCAGCAGTTGCTCATGGGACTGGTATGTGCTTTTATCAGTGTGCACTAGAGGACGCACAGGCTCCAAAGATGTGTGAAGAGCGACCTTCCAAGTGCCACTGCCGAGTGGAAGCTCACTCAGGGTAGCTGTGGGGCAGACATGACATTTCCTAAGTTTTAGAATTCATCGTCATGATATTATCTTAGCAGGTCATCTTAAGGCATAGGGGGAAAACAGGAATAGAAAGTTGATTTATCAAAATGCTTTTTCTCAATATAACTTTGGCCAGAAACTAGGAGGTCATCCTAATCTGTCAGTTATTTTTGGACTACTTTATGCCTTTAAATATAAATAAGTGAATTCCTCCCCCCTCTGGCTTCTCTCAATTTGACGAGCAGAGATCTTCTTGTTCCTCAATTTAACATCTTTTTTTACTGTTTCTTTTTCCTTCTACCTCACTTCTGAGACTGCTATGGCTGTTCTGAGGTATCTTCTTCTTTTGCAGTGTTTTTGCCAGTGATCTCCCTAAAAGATCTACCATCTATATACTTCTGGGCAATAAATCCTGTCTCAAATCCCTGCCTGTCTTCCCTCTATCTAAATACACATCTTGACTTACCTCTTGTTCTCTTACTTTTAAAATCAACTAACTCTTCAGCATGCACTAGAAGGTCTCAGCAATGAAAAGCAGATCAACTATGTCCTGTCTGTTCACATCTGAGGCAAATTTTCCTTCTTTGCAGTTGTCTCCTTGTTTCCAAGGTTTGCCTCATTCTCTAAAGCTTGTCTACATTCCTCCCCCTCCATTTATTCAGACAGATCCAAAAAGCAGGTCACTTTGTCTATGCCTTCCTCATACCTGTATTGCTGTCTTGACAAACTAAGATTAATCTTAGTTAGGAACATATAAGTTCCTTGAGACAGATTTTTATTTACTCCAGTTTTATTTTGAGCTTCTTAGTAATTCTCAGAAAAGAGCCAGCATGGACTTGAGTTGCAGTCTGAAGCTACATGATGTCAGCAAATATTTCAGAAAGAAGAGTAGGGAGTGGCATGGACTGTATGCTAACAAACATCCAACTTTATTGACTTCACAATTAATGTTTAACCTGGAATTGCCATTAATCACTCTGGTTCTCAGGTTCTTGGCAACTACTACAAATTGTACTTGTGCTAGTTTTCTCTATCATAAAATCTCTCAGGTTTATTTGTTTGTAAGAAGTACTTATATTCTTAGGATTCAATGTTCATATTTTAATCCTTCTTTCACCCTGTTCCCTTGGCTTTACATAGAGAGGTATGAGAACTGTAAGCTTTTTCTTTTCAGTATCATTGAAAGTTCAACTTAGTGTTCATTTTGCTGAATTTGCACCAAGTAACCATTTTGAATATTCACATCTGCTGTTGAGTTTAGCAAGATTGTACAGTAGCTTGGGATCTCACTCTGAACTGGAGTTTTGTAATGGGGAAACGTTTTGTTGAGCCAATGCCTGTTGATCAGGCCCTGCACCTGCTGCAGTTTTTGTGTCTCTTTAAAGATGCCCAACAACAACAAATTGTTGGCTTTTTTCCCTAGATGGTTGCTCAGCTGAAGGATCACCTCATGAGACATCTACAATATGTTGGAAAAAAGAAGATTGACCAAATCGTTTTGGATTATGTTGCAAACCTGGTCAGTTTGATTTCATAATCACTATTGTGAGCAAGTGTGTATTTGTTCCATTTACAACTTGTGCAAAAATGTCCTACTCCCAGAAATAAAATGGGAACTCATCCTGAAAGTTTAAAGCCACTAGATCCATCTGGCTTCCTGTAGAACACATTGCTGCAGGTCTTGAATAATGACAGTGCCACCAAGGGAAATAAAAAATGAACAAAAAAAATATCACTACAATCTGACGTGGTTAAATCACCACCACTCCTGCACAGTGCCTTTGGTGGGCTGCATGTGTGACAGGAGATACTTTTGCATGAAGAAAT
The DNA here is from genome assembly GCA_013400495.1 of Nicator chloris. Classification (NCBI taxonomy): domain Eukaryota; kingdom Metazoa; phylum Chordata; class Aves; order Passeriformes; family Pycnonotidae; genus Nicator; species Nicator chloris. The sequence goes on along the minus strand of WAAE01018271.1, from coordinate 26,102 downwards.
CTCTGCAAACTACTGTGAAAATTTGCTTTCCAAATTCTTATTTTTCTATCTTTCATCCTCTTTAGGGACCTTTAAAAAGAAAAAAAGCTGCAAAAACCATTAACTGTTTTGCACAGAAGTTATGTACTTGGTTTTGTCTGTCTCAAGATCATGTTCTTTAAGTGCAGAACTCAGATTCCTCAAACGCTTGCATGGCAACTATAAATCCTGTTCTTTGTACCATCCCTGCCCCAGTGTTCAGTAGAAACTGCCCACAGTGCTGTTTTCTAGGGATGAAAACCTTGGGAAACTTCCTTGAGGCTACTGATGCCTGCATCTCCTCCAAAGTCCTGTGTGAGTCAGTTGCTGTGTCAGTGTCACAGTATTCTCTGAACCACTGCAGCCTCACTGCTGTTCTTGACTCTTCAGGCCTCACTTTGACAACTTCACAAGTTGTTTCACTGGTAATTGGCAGACTTTTATGTACCTATGTAGGTAGGAAACTAAAACTAGTGGCTGATTAAAATAGGAAAAGTACAACATGAACTAAAGCTTTGTACCTGAAAATGGTGCTGAAAAAGCCCCAAGTGGAACATGTATTCTCCTTTTATTCAATTTCTAATAACAACTTGTTCACTTTTAGTAAAAACTAAGATAAAAATGTGAAAATGTCTATTCAGCCTTTATCTGCAAGGCTAAATTATTGTAGACTAGATCTTGCAAAACCAATCTCAGCCTTCCCCACAAGCAAACTCTCAGGACTAATTCTCTCAACTCAACTGACAGGCTTATTCTTAGAAAAGCTACTATAAACAAAGATAATGTGCCTCTAAAAATTGCTTCTGCTTTCTGCTGGTGTGTCTTAGATACTGTTTGGAAATCTTAAGAAATGATTTCATTTTTAAACTTGTGTTTCCCCTTGTCCTAATTAAAAACTCCTACATCTCAAACCTTTCCATATCCTAAATGTTTCAGAGTTCTTCAGGAGAATGAACTGGTTTGAGTCTTACCACAGTTCTCTGTAGCATCAGCAGTGAGTAGCAGAGCTATTGAAACTAATGAAACAGGAAGAGACTTGAAATTTGTCTGTTTGCTTTCATGAAACATTTTGCATTGCATCCAGGAGCCCCGGAGTGGCTGAGATTAGGCTCTGTGGTGTGTAGTCACTGTGTAAATCAAATGCAGCAGAAGTTGGAGAAGCCAAAACTTGGGAGCACTGAGTTTCTTATGAAACAACAGACAAAAGCTGGTTGCTGTCAGAGAACTCTGGGTTGCTGTACACAGAGAAGTAACGTGGGGAAGTGGGAATGATGCCTCAGTGGGAATTCCTTGTTTGCTGAGGAGCTCTGCAGAGCTGGAGTGCCTGGTTCCCAGTCCATGTGCCACCTCTCCTGCAGTGCTTGTTGTATGTCCATAGGCTCTCTCTCCTCTGCAATCACTTTATCTTCGCTTTGCTCCAAATCTGTTTCTCTCACTCTTTTCATTTCAGTGAGGCAGGAAAGGGGAGAAATAACTTACAGAAGCAGTGTGACATTTGCTGTCCTGGCAGCAAGTGGAAGGGGAGGCAGGGTGAGCAGGCAGCCTGTGGCACAGGAAACAGGCAAACCTGAATAAACTGCTGAAATTTCTCTGCAAGTCACTGCAGTAGCTGCACGTTTTCCCCTGATATCTGTGGCCAGCTGTCTTCTGATATAGGCTCAGCTGCAGTCAAGGCTCTCCTGCATGTGCTCTCTTGCTGTTAGTCATGTGTTCTCTCAGCAGTTTAGAGCAGTCCAAGGGAAATGGCTTCATGTATGTGCCCCAAAAATCTTCTTGTGTGTCTGTTACTCAGTGGAAAATGGCCTTCCCTGGTGTAGCTCTTAACTTGGCTGCCCCAGACACCCACTGCTAACCTCGGACAGGAAGCTGCCTGTGCTCCTTCCAGCAGACAGATAATGCTGCCTTTCTCTCATGCACATTATCTTGTGTGTTATGTTCCAAAAAAAAGATTGAGATGTGGGTTATCTTTCTGTATGTATTTTCTACAATGCCAAGGGTAGATGTTGATCTCCAAAGCAAGTTGTGCTGTTAGTGAGGGTGTCACATCACAAACATTCATGTAGTTAAGATGCAAGTATGTTGTGATAGCTTGGGTGATTATGACTTAAGAAGTTGTTAGCCCTGTGAAAGCTGTACAGTTTGATGTGTTAAGCAAAAAAATACTTATTCTGGAGTAGCATACTCCTGAAAACCATTTGTGTTGCACAAATAATAATTGGTGATTTTGGAGCTTGTAACTCAGCACTGTAACTCACTTCAACACTGATCCTTCAGATTCAGCTGCAGCTCCTGATGCTGAGGCCTCAGCTGCACTCTGTGCTGTCCAGAGGTGAAATTAATTCCAGCAACAGATGTGGTTCTTGTGACCCGTCTGTGGAAACTGGAAATCACTCATTTCCTAGAAAACTTGCCATACTCCAGAAAGATTAAATTGGATCTTTCCACTGCATCTAGAAAGTGTGGAGATGGCAAGTATTACGTAGTTATTTTGCATCAGGCAGCTGTGCAAGCCTGGCTCAAGTCATGGTGGACAGGAAAGGTGCTACCTTGTAGAGGTAGCCACCTTTTGGCCAAGATACAGAGGAACACTCAGGCGCATTACTGAAGATGAATATTCCAGTTGTGGCCTTTGCATGCAGATCTCTCCTGTGTGTCCTGTTTCTCTCTTCTTAGAGCCTGTGATAAGTCAGACAATGCAGAGGGCAAAGAAAAGGGTTTCTAACTTCTTGGGACACCTCTTTGCAGAACAGGGGTCAGACTAGTTTCCTGAGTTTCCTGGGATTGATTGATTGCTGTGCTTTGAGGGCCAGAGATAAAAGGTGCAGAGGAAGTGTCTCAGTTGTGTTACTGAGATGTGGAAGTGGTTGCACATGACAACCATGAGGAAGTTATTTCAACTCTTCCGTGCATGGTTTCTCTTTCAGCTGCAGAAGCTGAGAAGGCCCAAGTGAGAACAGGGCTTGTGGCTTTGGTATATGCTGACTGTGTGTGGTGGACGTCAGTTTGGGAGCACGAAGGACAACAACATGGGCCAAGGGATTGTTTCACTTCACTGGGGACAAAAAGGAAACTCAACAGATGAGGAGAGGCATTTGCTTGTCTCATTTTTCTTCCTTGCCAGAACTAGATCTGTGATTTCTCCTGCAGACTTTTCTCGGCAAACTGAACATTCCACTGTCTTCAACGTTATCCACTTTTGCTGAACCCTTGGGACTGTTCCTTGCCAAATGCTCAGCCACTTGGACATGCTGTTTTTGCTTTCATGGCAAAAAGATCTTTGAGAATTTGCTGAAAGAGCCTGAGATCAGTTATCTCCAAGAAGCATGGTGTGTTCAGTTGCTGTATGTCTTGCGTGATGCTTTCATAAACGGGAAGCACTTTAAACTGCTGGAATAAGGCAATTTCATTGCAATTCAAATTTTAATGACTTTACATTTTAAGGCCCTAGAGAAAAAAATTGAAGACTTAGTGTAGGAGTCCCATGAGAAGTTTTTAACATAAAAAACTGGTGTGTGGAATGAATGAAGGTCAAGGGCTTGCTGTACACAGGCTCTGGAAACATCCAGTCTTCTCTTTTTTGTTTTAGCTGAATCTGGTGCATCGAATAATGAAAGAAGTTTGGAGGAGATACCAGCTTCATTCCTGTATCTTCTGCTTGTGAGCAAGTGATTTGTTAAAGTTTTCAGCCTGCCTTTTAAATTATGGGCATAATGATTTTAATCTTTATCAGTAGAACTCCTTTGAACAGTCAGTGCCAATGTTACTGTCACTTACTCTTCCTAAGGATCCTGCTGGCCCTCTCTAGGCCAGTGTGAATATTAACCACACAGGCAGTGTTATGGCTGGAGTTCAAACTTGCTGAGTTTGGAGTGGTTCTAAGCTAGGTGGTGGGTGTTAAACACCTGTAAAAGCCAGGTCACTTACACCAGCACCCTTTTACCTGTTGCTGCTGATTCCAGGCACTGCTGAGAGCCTTGTGAATGTGCATCAGTGAGGGGAGGAGACAGGGACACCACAAAGACTTTGTATGTCTGCAGCACTGGGCAGCTGGTGCTGGCTGAGACACCTCAGTAAACAAGGCAGCATCCCATGGCCCTGCATCCCAAAGGCAGGCATTCAGTGCACTCCCAGTATGGCAAATTGACCCTCTCTCTGGAGAGTGTGGGCGCCTGGCGTTCTTAATGTGTTGCTACTTTGTTATCTGCAGTGATGAGAGAGGAAGTGCAGGAGAGTTTGCAGTGTTCCACATCATGAGTCGGATTCTGGAAGCAGCAAACGGCATGTGTATGCCTTTACCTCCTGGTAAGTTCTGTGTTTTGCTGTTTTAATCATGAGTGAGGAGAGCAGTGCTATAAATTCCTCCCAGCACAGCACTGGTTGCAGCACGTGTGTCAAGTTAGCTTTGGCAGTACTGACGTCTGTTTAAGTCAGTTATAGAGGGGAAGGCCCTTGATAAACCTGTACAATTGAAATGAAGCAAAACTAAACAGAGGTTTCCAGTGGAATGCATGTGTGCAGTCTTATGTTAGAACTAAGATTTAGACACTGTCCACATATGTGTATATATTTAGACAACTGGGCTTCAAGGTCAAGAGCTACAAGGGAAAATCCTATCCTGTAGCAGATAGAGTGTTTTTTCTCATGCTCTTGCCCTGCTAATAATTTTCAGTTTTTTCCTGAAGGGATTACTTCCAGCCTTGATGGAAAAGCTGGTCTTGATAGTAGACTTTAATTTCCTAGAGCTCCTCATAATTGCTTATAGCTTTTTCAAAGCACTTGCTTATTTTCATTAGGGAAAGACATCTTGACATCTTAATAACTTAATGCTTTCCTGTTCTGTTTGAATCTTTCTGGGTTTTATTTCCTGATCTGTCTTTGGTCATTGAAACTGCTTTAGGTATGAGTTTCTGCCTCAGTCTGTGTGGGCACAAATGCTGCCACACAGTAGAGTTACGTGATAACAAGACCATCATCAGGCTGATGTTAAAGGAGAAGCTGGAGTGTTAATGCTGCCTGTGGGAGTGTCTGGGTGGCAATGACATCCTGAGGCTTGTGAGGCCCCAGGTTTTGATTAATTAGGAGGACAAAGGGAGATAAAAGACAAATTATATAGAACAATTCAGATATAAGGCAACAGCTTGGAGACATTTAGTGACAGTGTATGACTTTAATGACTGTTTTCAATCCCTTTAGCTTTCTTATTTCTGACATGATTGTACTTGAGAGGACTTAAAGGATGTCTAAGTAAGACTAACTGACTTGATAAATTGATTTCCTCACCAACAATAAACAATCAGAAGTCAAGGGAAGTTAGCTTTAGGAAGGATGGCTTTAGCTAGAGTATTCCCAGTCTCTAATAGAGAATTAGAAAAAACTACATATTGTACCAAACAAGTTTGTCTCTTTCATAGGTTTTCACACTCTGCACCTGGGTCTTGGTGTTCGATGTCTCCCTCTGCACACCCTCCTGCACTATATTGACAATGGGATCTTGCAATTGACAGAAACGTGTGTCAGGAAATTGCTGAAAGGTACAGTGAACATGGTGTTTCATTTGTTACCAGTCAGCTAACTGGGAGTGTTGTCCTTCGAGCCACTCCCCTTGGACACAGTTTTTATTGCCCAGGACACTCAGCTCTTAGAATGTCATTTCAGTGAGGGCTGTAGCTCATGATGTTGCCTACCTGAAAGGACAGAGTTAGGGCTCAGGCTGTGTGATTGGCCTTACCAGAGCACACAAAGAAATATCTGTGTGAGAGAGTTTTGAGTTTGTAGTTTTTCCACTTGAGACTTTTTAGGAAAGCAAATACTAAAGATAAAGCAAATACTAAAGATCATCATAGGATTTGTTGGGGAATTTCTGTGACTCTGTGAAAGTGCAGACCTGTGTATGAGGAAGTNCATTCTCCTGGAGAAAGTGGCTGATCATGGCCTGGATGGGAGCACTGTTCACTGGGGATGAAACTGGCTGGACAGCTGGGCCCAGAGAGTGCAGGGGAATGGGGTGACATCCAGCTGGTGGCTGGTCCCCAGTGGGGTTCCCCAGAACCCGGTACTGGGGCCAGTCCTGTTTAATGTCTTTATCAGTGATCTGGACAAGGGGATCAAGTGCTTCCTCAGCCATTTTGCAGATGACACCAAGTTGGGCAGCAGGGTAGGAGGGCTCTGCAGGCAGATATGAACAGGCTGGATGGATGGGCTTAGGTCAATTGTGTGGGGTTCAACAAGGCCAAGTACCGGGTCCTGCCCTTTGGTCACAACAACCCCAGAGAGCATCACAGGCTGGGGCAGAGTGGCTGCAAAGCTGCCCACGGAGTGCTGCTCAGTGGTGGCTGAATGTGAGCCAGCTGTGCCAGTGATGTGCTATTTCTCCAGTGTCCAAGAAAAGGGACAACCAAATATGCTGTATCAATGTGCCTGGTCTTGATAAATGAAATATAAACTTGGAGAGTTGTACTCAGTCAAAGTGCATTTGAATTACTGTATAAATCGTTACATAAAACAGTGAAGTTGTAGACAAATACACAGAAATATGTTTGTACACATGATATAAATGTAAACAACAGCCCTTATTTATGTAAAATAATGTAAATAATAGTCTCTACTTTAAATCTAAATTTTCATTTCACTAAGGAGGTGATGTTTATTCAGAATGTCTTCAGTGAAAGTTGAAAGTTTGTTATGTGATTACTGTTTGTTTGATTTGCTTTTTTGCCTGTTGCTTATAGATCTGGATGACACTGAACAGAATGAAAAGCTGAAGTTTAGTATTGTCATGAGGCTTCCAGAGGTAACTAATGGCTTTAATTTCTTGGATTTTGGAATTGATAGGAAATTCCTCCTTGTGCATATGGTCAAACCAATTAAAGACTTGCCTGTGATTCAAATAGACCCTGATTCAAATATCCAGAACATCCACAGTTTCTCCATCTGCTGCTCCTGGACTGGAGGATACCCTGATAACTTAAATTATAGATTTGTCCATAATGTTTTACAAAGTCTCCAGTATCCTACAGACGTTAACAGTTAACTGACACTGTTCTGCTGAGTACTCATTTGCATAAGGCAGTGAGGGTTTAAAGGGGCTTTATGGGGATTTTGTGTGTGGTTTTTAGCATCCACGGAGTGTTTCTCACTTGTGACCTCTGTGTTTGGTTCTATACACTTCAAAAAATATGTTCAAAAGCTGGTACAGTAAAAGCTGTAAAGTCGTGTTGTACCATAGCTTTGTGGCAGGGATGAATGACAAGATCTCCCCTCAGGTAAACCTCACAGTCTCACCCACTGACAAGGTGACTTGTGTAGCCACAAGAGCTGGTTACTGGTCCTCCATAGAACGTTCCAGCAGAATGGGAGATGCACTTCTCCCCTTTTGCTCTTAGTGCACAGCACAGGACTGCAGGGGAAGCACAAGATGTCAAGAAGCAGAGGAATACCAGGGATCCCCCTCGGGGAATGCCTCACTGCAGAGGATTTTCTCCCCATGAGTTGCCCATTGTCTGCTTGTTATGTGCTGTCACTTAGAGTTCAAATGGCCAGAAGTGCTGCTTGGGCTTTCCTCCAACAAAGGCTTCTTTATTTGGCAGCAGTTTAGGGAAGGGGTAGAGGAGGAGAACTCTACAGGATGTTCTTTGTTCTCTGTGTCTTGTTTTGGGCCAGGGCTGGTGAGCTGGGGTCAGCACGGGGCCCCTGAGTTGCCAGCCCTGGGCTTGGTGCGTGGGGAACTCCATTCCAACCACGCTGTGACGTGAAGGGCTGAGCCGGGAGAGATTTAGGGAACAACTACTGCTAGCTATGCACAGTAGACTCAGTGCTATATTGTATCTATTTACAGCTTTGGGAAAAAATGCCAGGAATAGTCTGTTTGCCAGAAAGGTCACTTTGGGGTGACTCGGACTATTTTGAGCAGGTTACATGCAGTGGCCAACTTCAGTTTAATCAGAAGCAAGGATTTAAGCACCATTAAACTGTACAGCATTTAAGAAAATGAACAGCTGTCTCTATTGCAGCACAGCTGAAGGGGAGGGGCAAGGGAAGATATACACAGGGAAAATGCAGAAGATGGAGTTAATGTCACAGTGTGTTCCTATTCTTTTGCTTATTGGTTGGGTTTGGAAGCTTTGGGAAACCTGGTTTTGAATCTCTTTTGGGATTGGAAACTTTGGGAAACCTGGTTTTGAACCTCAAAAGAGATTCAAATGATAACATGTGAGTCAATGTTATCAGTTTCCAGGATGATGACCTGAATAATGGGATCCAAACTTACATTCCCAGTATCTTTCGTTGCCAACATTCTGCTTGTCTAAGATTCCTTAAGACTGAGCCTGAGAAGCCCTGTCCTGAAGGAGCTTTGAGAAATGGGGCATCTACGTTATTCTTTGGAGGAAGAATAGATTCAGATCAGTCACAGTAAAGGATAAAAGTTCAATTAGTATTTAAGTACACGTGTCAAGTGGCACTGGGACAGAGGTGAGGACTGAGTGACGAGGTTTTGAATTCCCACATTTTGAGAGCACATTGTGATCTCTTAGTTACTAGGAAAGGAAAGCTCCATGGCTAAACATGATGACCTCTTAGCCTGTGTCATCAGGGTCTGAAAACAAAGCACATCTACATTACAGCCTGGATTTTTTGTCAGCTTTTTCTCCCTTTTTCTGAGTTTCCACTGTCCCATGTTTATGTTCTCAGATTTTGGGGTTTGTTTTTTTGCTTACTAGGCTCTTGGTCAAAAGGTCCGTCAGTACTGGAATCATCCGATAAATGCAAATTTAATAGCACGGAAATATGTGAAACTTTTGCTCGAGAAGCTGGGAGACAAGCAGGTAAGAGCACAGAGGGAATGTTTGAAAATCTTATGCTTTGACAGTGTTGAGATTCCTGAGCTTTCTGTGGACTAAAACATGCTAAAGAAACATTGAAACCTTGGTGCGACTTTGTGAACTAAGGCGAAATGTTCTCCCTTACAGTGCAGCAGGCCTACCCCTGAGAAACTCTCCGTCCCCATGGAGTTTTTGCCACTGAACTACCTTACTAATATGCTGGCAGAGATAGAGAATCAAGGTAATGTTAATTCTGTACTTTGGAAGACCAGTGATCATTACCCTTTGATGCTCACTCAGATGTGGCCTGCCTATATTGACATTACTGAGTTGTTAAAACTCCAGGGATGTCTGAACACCAGGTTTGGTCATCTTTCTGCTGATGGAAAGTGTCAGGGGCCAAGAGTCTCCATGCATGGGTATCATCCTATTTGGGGAGGAAAAAGTGCCCTGGGCCATTTTATGCACTAGCACTAACACAGCCACTCTGTTTCAAGCTGGATTTGGGTCTCCAGTTTGGAAGTCCAGCCTCCAGAAAGGCTTCAATCTGTGTGGGTTATAATTTACTTACATCCCACTAACAGGACAATTCTTGCCACGGATGAGCATCCAAAGGGCACCACTGAAAGCTGTAGGTATTTTGGGTGCATGAAAACACATTTCTATTACCCCTTATCTTTTGGTATTGTAGATGAAGATGTTTAATAGACTGCAGGACTATAAGTGTACAGGAGCATGTTCAATTTTGTAAATACTTCCTCCCCATGTTTTTCTAGGTGTCCATCTGTATGAAAAACAAGACCATGTAAATGTAAGATTTGTGGAGGAAACAGCACTCAAGCACACTATGGCACTTCTGGACCTCAAATATTCCTGAAATAACATGCTGTTGAAGAACGCTGTCAAACTGTGGTGCCTCTGTAAAAGTATTTATTTAAATGCAGTGTTGTTTCCCAAATAACCTGCAGGTTTGGGAAGTCACCAGTACTGACATGAGCTACTCAAAACAGTGTTTGGTCCAACAGACTGAGGTTGAAATTACTGACTTCTAGATAAATCCTAGAGAAATGCATTTGACATAACCCCAGGTTTGAAATATATCTATGTGTTCATTTTGAAGTGGTCAAGGAAGTGGAACAACAGCGGGTGTCAAAACACGCTGTGAAAATTGGTATAAATGCCACTGCTCTTAACAAGACAATGCTGGAAAAGGCAGTCCAGTTGTACAGTAACAAGCACCAGTAACTGTTTACTTGGATTAAAAATGACTTTTTATGTCAGGCGTGAGTGAAGAGGTATTCATTCCTTCTGGTGGTATCAGTTATCTTATGGTACTTCTGCTTCTGGAGCTGCATTCTAATATTTTCAGTTTTGTAATTAGCACAAAATATAATCTCCCTAAAGTGCACGTGACAGATTTTGTTGGGGGTTTGTTTGGTAGTGGGGTTTTTTGTTGTTTTTTAAAGATATGTATAATATATTGTAAGTAATATAAGAAAAAAGCTTTAGAAATTGATCTTAACAGTGGCTTGGACAGAGTTTTACATAATTCTTAAAACTTCTGGTGTTACAGTTCAACCTTTAGCTTCAGAAAGAAATTAGGCAGGCTGGTTTTCCTTTGTTTTCAACTTCTGTTTGTATGTAACTGAGCCAATATTGTTTGCTCTTTTGTTTTACTTTTTGAACTGTGACATTAATTTAAAATGGTAATAGCAATTTACTACACAGAGAAAATTGCCAAGTTGTGCCTTGCAGGATTTCTACAGCATTTATTGGATTTTAAAAAACTCTACAAAATTTCAGACTATTAAACTAGAGAAACTCATTGAAATTTGATATATTTAGGAGGTTTTCAAAACAGCCTCTGATAGTCTGTCTGAGTCATTTCCATTGATGCTCCCTCTTCCTTACCAGTGAAATAAGAAGATCCAGTTCCTGGGAGTGACTTGGCAAGTTCATGGTCACTCCCTTGTCATCGCCATCAGTGAAGCTTTAGCTTTCTCAGTGACTGCATAGTGACAAGGAATATATTTCTTAATATAATTAGAATTTCTCTGGCAAGTGTAAACTCCAGTCCCAGACTGCAGAAAGCCATGTTGGTGTATGTGTACAAGTGATGGCCACTTGGTATTATATTAATAACAGGAGAAGATTTTTCTAGCCATTTCTTTTTAATGAATGCATTATAACATACCTTCAGATGCAATAAAACTTCACCAGGAAAAAAAAAATATAGCATGAGGATCACTCACTTTTCTCGACGCTTGGAAATACTGTACTGCATGTGGGATACCAGGAGAAAGGATCCTGAATCACTGACTAGTTAGCTGTCCTTTTGGCATGAATGGATATTTAGTTTTCAATATGGAATTTGGCTGAACACCAACAGATCTTTCTTCAGTGCAGTATAAATGCTGCTGACTCTTGTGACCCAGCAGCTGGTAATGGTCTCTCTTGCTTCAGGTGCTGTCTGTTCAGATTTCAGATGGCTTTGCAGGAGGCTTTTTGAAATGTCTCGGACTCGAGCTGGCCTCACTTGGTCTGAAGGGAGCCATGTGGGGCTGCAACAGTGGGAGCCTCTCCTGCTCCTTGGGGGTAGTGGGGCCATGGCCAGGCTCTGCACCTTGTTCCTCCTCTGCAGGGTGCTGTGAGAGGAACACAGCTTGGTCACACAGGGGTTGTGTGCATTAAAACTTCAGTGCTCTCCCGAGCCAGTGTACAGAATCAGTGACAAAGAAAACACCGTTAGTCTAATCCCTGCCAAGCCAGGAGAGCTGAAGGGGTGTTAAAAGGAAAGCTTGAGGTTTGACCATGTAGTAGTGAGTTTGTCCTTTGAAATAGTAGACAGTTTGAGCCTGTCATGCCTTTGTTACTTGTCAAGAAAACAGATTGGATGAACTTTTAAAAGATGTAGTAATTGTGCACAGAACATCTGTGGAACAATTCTGTTCCTGAATACAGTTACTAGAGTGGGCCTTTATCCACAGCACTGAAAGGAAACCTGAATCACAGCATGAGGAGAAGTTTCATGACAGAAGTTTCTTATTCTAAACTATTATTGTTATGTAGGAGCTCTCTGCTCTGGGATCACTGACTGTCTCAAGGACAGAGGCAGTGTCCAGCAGGGTAGGGTTTCAAGAGCTGTTTGCCATGCCTACCCTCAGTGTCTTGCTCAGCAATCTGATTTCTTGCTGCTTCTGATCTGATGCTCATTGCATATTGTATGTGGGAGACACTAAACTTACTTCTCCCGAACCCCACACTCCACCTTTTGCAGCTTTACCTTGAAATCCAATGAAAAGCAGTATTCCACTGATGGCTGCCCTGCCCTTCAGCTACAACATGGTGACAAGCTAATAACCAAAGGTGAGGTTTTTAGTGTATGATCTCCTTAAGACTCAATGACCAGCTCCAAGCAGTGTTGCCAGACTAGAGTTAAAACTCCACAAACCCACTGTAGTGGTTGTCTCTATCTGTACCATAACCTGCACTGGCTCCTGGAGCTCTTGCAATGTATGACAAAAACTTACTTTAGGTCTGGCTTCAGCTACTCCTTTTTTCTTCCACCATTCCTTTTCTGCCTCTTTAGGAGGAGGGAGACCTTGACTTATCATCAATGAAGCAGTCATCACAAATTGTTCTTTGTCTCTGATTTCCTGCTGGAGTTTAATGGCAAGTGCTTGCTTCATGGATAACTCTGCAAAAAGGGCTTTTATCTCCTGGGTTTTGTCTTTTATCTTCCTCTGCAGTTCGCTGGTCTGGAATACAAAACAGCTGCATTGTAGTTAGGGCTTCCCTTCAGGCACTCACTGGGCATGACACTTGGGTCAGCAATAGGCACATGAAAATAAGTCCAACTTGACAAGGTTTTACATAGTAGTTCAGTTCTTGAAAATTACTTAATTTTTGTGATCATTTTGAACAAAAAAATATTGACTGCTCAAGAAGTCATATTTACTCTAATACAAGAAAAGAAAAGCATGTTTGTCTTTGCTTCTTGTCCTTTTCAGCTGGACAGCAAAACATCCCCAGCCCTTGAAGGCCTGGGATCCCAATTCTTTTTGAGTTTATACACAAATAATTTCATAATAAAACTGGAATAAACCCAATTCCTATGAGATAATTGAGTGATAATGCTGATGCAGGGGCTGTGAGTTGTGACATTATCCTTGGAAGGGGGACAAACAGAAAAGGAATGTGACAGAAATCCTTGAGTCTCCCTGCAGATGATTTAAAAAAATCAAAAAACCTTTAATACTCTTTAAGTGACTAACTGGAACCGGGAGAGCCAGAGCCCTTGTGAATGCAACTTCTGGCATGCTGCCATTCTTACAGTAGTTTATTAGCCCACAGCCATAATTTCACAAACACAGTTAGCAACCATGATATTTCTCTGTGTGTTTAAAATTAATTATTAAAACGGTTTTAAGCTTTCATGTATGCCAAACCTAACATCTAAGCAAAATTTCTACCCTGGTCTTGTTTTACATCAATTACTTAGCTTTTTTTTTCCCTGTGTTTCCTTCAGCTCTGCTCAAATTGCAGCTTTTTCGTTAGGAATATGGGGGCTGGAAGCATTTTTGGTCTTTCCCAAACAATACTACTTGCAGTGAAAAGCAAATAGCTATAATTTTAAAAATAAAAGTGTATTTGAAATGATGTTTCCTGTGTGATTCTCCCTACCTAAACAACAAAGGAACTTTGATCCAGATACCAAGTTCATCTTTTTGTATGTTGGAGTAGAATTTACCTGGCCTTCATTTCTTTTTTTCTCTTCCTTCCTTTTAGCCTTTGACCTGTTTGTTGTGGAAAGGTTGTGAAATACATTTGCAAAAGGAGGATCCTACAAAGTTTCTAAGCATCTACTTCAGAAAGAACTAATTCTATATTTTGGTGAAAGGCACCATTTATGGTGCAACTTCCTTTTTAAAAGAGAGGACATTCGCCTAATAGTTTTGTTTTATCTGTTACTGTTGCTATTCATGTCTGTAATTTCTGAAGACTGACTTCTGATTTGCCTCTCAACATTTCCAGCCACTTTTGTAATTTGCAAGTGAATCACCTCTTGCCCAGATAGTGTTTCATTTTGTAGAGGCTGGCAAGCAGAGCTGCAGTGCCCCTCTTACCCTCCTAGCGAACAGCAGCACGTCCTCCTTGCCGTTCTCCACCACAGCACGGATTCTGTCCGTCAGATCGGAAACGTTCTCGCAGAGAACATCTATCTTCAGCAGTCTCTGCTCCTTCTGCACCAGCTCTGCCTCCATCTGCAGCAAGGAGGAGGACACAGTGTAAGGAAAGGACAGGGGAAGGTGCAGCACAAAGCATTCTGTGGTTGCCTTGAGCTGCTGAAATGATTCTGGTGAACAGTCATAAACAAACACCTTCACTATCAGATTTGTCAGAATTTACACCCTCTCTGCCAAGGATCAGGCCCAAATTGCTTCAGTTGGTTACCGTCAGTCATACAATTCTTCCATATCACACCAGGCCCTTTTGGAGGCAGGGCTTGCACCGTTGTTACTGCCTTGCTGTGCTTTTCTTGAAATCAATGGGGCTTTTTTCTACTCATAATTTTATTTTAATCTTCTGGTTCCTTGAGTCACACCATAATGGAAGGTTTCAGCTCTTGCTTTAAATACTTTTCCCTTCCTGATGCTGAAAAAGTATGGGTTCCATAAACAAATTAGAACTACAATGACTTTAAATCCCAAGGAGGTTGAAATAGACATTTTAACTTATCATAAACTTATCAATAGACATTTAAACCTTCTTCCTAATGTGTAGGCTGGTGATGGCAGGCTGTGTTGTGGCCTGCTCAGCTATTCAGAGCTCCCTCCTGTCAAGGAATATGGGGCAGTAAAACAAAAAGCTCAGGTAATTCAAGCAGCTGTGTTCAGGGTCTGTATTTACAAACCAGATTTCAAAAGAAGGACTCTGAGGTGTGCTCAGAGCTTGCTGCTGCTGCCCTCACACCTTCAGAGTCCTCTGCAAATCCCCTCCGAACACTGAACACAGTGGGAAGAGTTTTGTGCTTCCATAAATGGGACAGACAAAATTATATAAGAAAATGCTGTTCCTTTACCTTCTTCCCCCCCATACAGAGGGCTCTGAAACTGGCTTTCCCTTGGACCTGATGCTTCCCTCTGAAGTCTCTTGGGGCAGTCACCAGCAGTGCTGCAGTCAGGTGTCAGCTGCTGGGCTGGGCTGGCCTGGCTGCTGCTTCCACCAAGCTCTCTTCAGTGGCTCCTTGTCCAGCAGGGAAGACAAGCAGTAGAGCCCAGCCCTGACAAGGGGCAGTGTTTGCTTCTGTGTCACACAGGCAGACTTTGAAGAAGCTGGCAGGTCTGCCTCCTGCTCACAGCCCGTGGATAGTGGTGAAACAGCTCATGGCCAGTTAGCAAAGACTGACAACCCTGTTTGTTAGCAGTTTATTATTCTGCATTTATCTCCCTCTACTGCCTTTTCTGTGCCTTCCCCTAGTGAGCTGGGTCTGCACTGAGGTGCCAGTGATGTGAATGGGGTCAGCAGAGGATGCTGCAGAGCCAGGGGTATCTCACAGAGCTCCCCCTCCCCAGCCTCTCCTGGAAGAAGTTAAAATGTCCCATGTCCTGTTGACCTGGAAAGCAGATGCTAGGCTTGAGTTCACAATAGCCAATCATAATTATTTTGATTCCTCTTACAGAAAGTTTATTTTAAAAATAAAAGACACTATTTGCATTTTCTAGAAGAGGTCAAGCACAGCAGAATAGCTTGTGATATGAGAAGTGATGTTACCTGTTCAATCCTCTTTAGCAGCTCAGGTGGAGATGGGTCCCTCCTCCCCATTTCTTGCTTTCTGCACTCATTTTTGGCATCACCATAGTTTTCCTCCAGCTGTTTAATCTTGTCCCTGCACTGGGAATACTAGCAAACAAAGAACCTCAACAGTTATTTATTCCCACCAAACTCATCCCCAGACCTTGGTCTGGAGACTTCAACAGACAAGGTTTCCTCTGACTGGAAAGGAGTAACATAAAATTACGAACCATTTAAAAATTTTCTGTTAAAAGAGAACTGCAATTGACAGTTGCAGGACAGAGGAAACTCTGCCATTTGACAGAAATTGAGTTCTACCTGTTTCTTGGTCCTCTGGCTACTTTTTATTTTTTATCCTTAGGAATACAATAGAAAGTTCTGCTTCCCTGCTGGTGAGTACGGAAGGTCTCATCCCTACAGACATCCAAGTTTTCTACACTAACATTCCCAGGCACATGTCCTGAAGTGACTCAGTGGTGACACTGAGCAATGAGGTACCCTTGGGACTCACAGAGGCAGGTGTTCCCTGACCTTTCCCATGTGGGACCTTCCTATGGAATAATGCTTCCCAGAATATGCTAGAGGGACATGCAGGCTCAGCATAAATACTCACTGAAGGAGTGACTGGGGCCATTTTTTCATGTTTGGAGTTGCAAGACTGACAGTGGTGGGGCTGTGTGCTCTGATGTGCACCTGGCTGTCTGTCAGTGAGCTGTTAGCACTGACATAACACTACCCAAGTGTAAATGTTAACCATCCACTGCAGGTGATGACTGATTAAGGAAATAAGTGGTCCCAGGCTCTCAAAGTTATGAACAATCACCAAAATGTAAAAGTAAATGTTTAGATGTTGCCAGGATGAGGTTTTTCACTGGAAGTTAGGTCATATTTAACTAGAAAAGAGAAAGCTGACCTTTATTCTCAGGTGGGAGTGGAACATTACCAGAACACTTAAATACTTATTTTGCTAGTAAAAAGCACCACACAACTCACCCCTGTGCACTTTGTCTAAAAGCAGCTAAAGCAAAAACCTTAGATGAGTGTAATGAACAAGTTCCTTGGCAAACCATGATTCTGAACATACCTAGGTTATACTGAAAATTATATTTTGCTAATAAATAGCTAAAACTCAAGCCCAAAAATACACAGAAAGGAAGAATGTAAAAGCAGGGCCAGCACAAACAGCAGGATGCAGCTATGCTTCCAATGATCTTTTCTATCTGGGGCCAAATTTCTCAACCACTGACTCAGAGGAAAATGCCTTGTTGGAGGCAGTGGAATCTTAATGAGATTAGGGGCAGCTCACCAAGGAAAATTTTGCAGGACTGAATAGTTAAATTAGAGAAGGACTATTGCACCAAAACCACTGTCCAAAAGCCATTAGAAAGTTTCATGTTAAATGTAAATGCTAGCCTTACTTTTAAATGCAATGTGAATTGGAAGTGATCAGATGCAAGCCAATCCAAAAGTTTCAAAGTGCATTTAGAGATAACTATGCTATTCTGTGTCTGCCTAAGTAACATGACTACAGGCATCTTTATTTTTTTACTAATTTACAGTGTTTTCCTTGGAAAAGATGATCTGAGTTATAAGAGATTCTAAGTCTTAAAATTTAAAAAAATCCTTTCTTTCTTAGAGTGGATTTGATAGAGGGGATAGGAAAAGACTGTAGAAGAGAGGCTTTTCTGTGTTGGACCATAATCAGTCAGGAGGAATTGCTGAAGGAGAGAACACGTGTAGATAAAGTGACTGCTCTGAAAAAGTGCACATTGGGTGCTTCTTTTGAAATCTCAGAGAAGGTAGGTGAGGTATGTACAGCACTAAAAAAGGGCAAATACAAGACTATTTTAAGGAATTGGGGTGGGGGGTTGCAGATGGAGCTATGGAACCATAGATAAATTCACTTTCTGAAGAATAAATCTAGAACACATAATTAAATTTTCTTTGTAGGCATCAAGAAGAGAAAAAGGACAGGGATAACAGCCACCACAGGTGTGTTGGGTCATGCCAAACCAGATCAATGTCTACTATGATAATTTCACAGGTGTATGAATGACAAATAGTTGGTGTCATACATTTTGATTTTTATATAGCTTCAATATTTCATATGATATCCTCATAAACAGGCAAAATAAATGGGTTCTTGATTAAAATATACGGTAAATACCTCATCAGTAGAATGAGGTTAAGCTCAGAGAGACTGCAAGTATTTCTTGGAAAAGATTCAAATTCCAAATTACCTTTGTCTGAAAAAAGGTCTGAACCAAAAAGATAATAGTAAGTAAAAAATGTGAGTTGTTACATGTAGGCAGGAAAAATTGCCTGTACGACCACAGAATCAAATCCACTGGTTGGATGCCCTTTCTTTTAAAAAGGGTCTGGTTGCTACATGCATTACCCTGAAGATGAATCACTATGTCATGTGTCAAGAAAGGTGCCACCATACCTGGATGCATAAACAGGAAGGTAACCTGCAAGATGCCTGAATGAATCCTTTCAGCCACCGGTTCCAGGCACTGCACCTCAAGACAAATAAAGACTACATTGCCAAAACTAAAAGAAATGCAGAAAAAAAAATTATCTAAGAAAAATCTCTAAGAGCTGATTGAAAGAAAAAAAAGTTGTCTAGCCTAGCAAAAGGATGGGAGAGGAACATGATTAACCTACTTCCAGTAACATGAAATGTTGCAGAAAGGAAAAGAATGGTCTGTGTGTCATGTCCCTAGAGGACAGAATATAAACCAATAGTCTTACACCACAACAAGAGAGATCCAGGCTAAAGCCTATGAAAATTTTTCCACTGTTAAGGAAAGACTGGGGTTGCTTGCTTGGGGAAACCTGTTTCTCAGTGGTGGCTTGAAAGCACAGCTTAGCCCTCCCAGGAGTGACAGGCAATCCAATGCTGGTGTGGGAGCAGATTGCCTAGATAAACTCTTTCTCTCTTTACTAGCTCCATTATTCTATGATGTGGTGATATAGTCTGGAGATTTTCATGTATTAAAACCTGGACAAATGTTACCAAATGCCTCAAATAAACTGACAGTCCTTGTACATTGCCTGAGCTCTAAGGCGTGAAAGTCCCATCTACAGCACCATGACAGCTCAGCAGGTCTACGTGTTGGACTAATTAATGATTAATGCTAAGTATTTCTCATTGATGCATGAAGGTAGATTAGTTTTTATGGGTCACTTCAGTCAGCAGGAACAGTTCCTTGATGTGCAGTCCCAATTAAAAGTTACATAGCTTTATGCCCAGAGGAAACCACCTTACAGTCTCACCAGGTACTTGTGTAAAGAAGTGCCTGTAAATATTTATATTTTTAAATCTTTACCTTGATGTTAACAAGCCTACCTAGCCCATGTTACTTGCACTTGCTTATAAGAGGTCTGGTCTTGCTTCAGATGATGGTATTTTTTTAGCTTAACTATTCACCAAGGTTTTGTGGAAATAGGCAGCTTCTGATGAAAAGCATACAAGTGGAACATCCATCACTTTGATGATTAAGCAGCTCATGTGGAATGCAGGAGACCCAGGTGAAATGTTTGTTCTTGCTGAATTGGCACACAGCCCTGATCTGGGCTTTCCCCCTTCCCAATGGGCACTACAGCTGCTGAGATTATGGGTCAGTTTTTGTAGTCTGTAAATATTTTTGATTTTAATTTTTTTCATTGATAATAATGAAAACCTAGTCCATGTTACTAGCACTTGCTTCAAAGAGGTCTGGTATTGCTGAAGACTGAAGGAGGCAGGAAGAGTAGGAAAAGGGGAGGACAAAAGAGGCACAGGTACAGGATTCAGCCTGCCTAATCCAGACAGTCTGTGACTGTGGTAACTGAACAGAAGCTGACTCAGATTTCAACATGGGGTTAAAGATGTAATCAGTACAGGAACCAGCACTGTGAATTTGGCAACCATCACCAGAATTCAGAGCTGGACTCATGGGTTTTGTTAAATCACGGAGATAAAGCCAAACAATTTGAAACTGCTTCTCATTGGACTTAATTCCTATTTGCAGTGGAAGTAAGAGTATTAATGCCAGAATGGTGGAGCATAAGGACATGAACAAGTTAACAGCCAGTTTGAGCCATATAATATTCAGTAATTACAGTATCTAGTTAAATCTTAAAGGTTGATGACCGATTATTTGCCATTGTTCACTGGAAAACCCCTGACTTGGGAACATTTATTAAGACTACTGCATGCATAATATCACACCACTCTGTATTTTCCTACTTTTAAATTTTATGTCAACATTGCAAAAAGATTTAAAGCACCTCCAACAATAGCCTCCCTTTAACAGTGATTTTAGGTTTCACATGATCTATCATCATAAAGGAGAAAGCTTAAGGAATGCAGAACAGAAAAAGCAAAGTTTCATGATTGACTCTGTCAGTTCATAAAAAATATCTGCATTCTGCTACTACTGTATTTGACCCAATGACTCTCAGTCTCATTTTAAATCTGACCTGAAAACTTTGGAGTCTTTTAAGTTTTTTCCTTTAGTCTTCTGTGGGGTTTTTGTGTTTTTGGTTTGGTTTGGTTTGGTTTTTTGTTTTGTGGGTTTTTTTGTTTGTTTGTTTTGTTTTGTTTGTTTTGTTTTGGTTTGATTTTGGGGGTTTTTTTTGTTGTTTTTTTTTAATGACTCAATTCATCGTTTAAATCTGTGATGTCCCTGTGAAGTTCTTTGGGGCCTGATTTGCATGTGGTATTCAAACATGTACTATGTTTTATTCTTGTAGCAGAGCATACAATTTCTTCAAAAAGACAGAAGTAAGAGAATAGTGCAAGCACTATTAAACAGTGAGCCACAGCTCCCTTTGATGCAAGTTTGAAAGGCAATGGTACACCCCGATTTAGGATTTTGTGCAGGCACTAACAGAGTATTTATGGGAAAAAATTACCATCTGGAGATAAGGTCAAAAGTAAATGAGCCATTTCAGAAAGCAAGGAAAGAATGTCTCAAGCACTGCAGTTTGTTAGCTATTTAATGCTATTTTGTAACTAGAACTAAAACTTACACTGTTTTTGGGCAAAAGAAAGTATATGTGGATTATATCATTGTAGGCAGCAGAGTTTCCAGAGTAGGCTCAGGGTAAAGTGTGAATTGAGTTATTATTTTAGAAATTTGATGGTCTAAGTGTATCTCCCACCCCTCCACCTACTCCATCAATACAGTTTTAACAAATTTTATCTACAGTCCCATTTTTCCCCCATGACTCCCATTCTCCAGCTTAGTCATACTGACATTTCAGGCTGTGGGGTGGGTTAGCTGGAATTCCATACCCAGGAAACATTTGGCATGTGTGAAACAAAGAGCATGAGCCAGTTACACACAAGCATAGAAACTATTATATGTGAAGTTAAAAACATATATCAGTGTTTTGCTACACAGGTGTATTACTAAACTTGCTGTTTTAATAAACCTTGTACGTCCAGGTTGGTGGGGGTTTGTTTGTTTGTTTGTTTTTTTAAATGAAATCACCCTAAATTTTAAAATACAGAATGATAGTAAAAAAAGGCTTCCTTTAACACCAACCTGTGTCTGAAGTCTCAGCAGATGTGCATCCAGGGCATTCTTCACTGCAAGCTGTTTAAAACACAATTTAACCTCTCTTTTTTTCTCAGCTACCTTCAGCTTCAGAAGACTGATCTTTTCATCCATAACTTGCATCCTAATATCTCCATTTCTACACAACACCTCTTGCCTGTTTATTTTTTCATACAAAAAGCCTAGTTCTTCTTCTCGTTCTCTGAGCAAAAGACCACTGAAATAAAGTCAAAATTTAGAGATAATTTAAAAAAAAATAAGTAATATTCAGTATATTCCATTCAAGAACAAAAACAAGTGATCTTAAAGGATAGTAATAATCTGTGAAAATGTATGAAGCTTTCACAAATATTATTTTAATCTAGTGACAGCATTTTAAATAAGTAACAAAATAATTGCAATGTGAAATTCAGAATCCAAACTCTTGGAAAGGTCTCTCACATAATTTTTAAGGTCTTCTGGTCTTCCACAGCATTAAAAACTGTATTAAGATCAGAGAGATCTAGATAATGTGAATTTTTGCAGATACCTTATCTGTGCACAATGCACAAACAGAGCAGGAGGCTACAAGTTCTCAAGGTATTCAGCAGCCAAGCTACCATATTTTTTGACTAATAGTTCTGAAGCATGAGCGTGATCACCAGTGGAGAAACATCCACGTAACGCAAAGCAGCACTGGCACTGCAGTGAGGGGGACTGGTCAGTGAAACACTGCCGTGCCACAGACCTTTAGCAATCCTCATGAGGAATGCTCATAAGCTGAAAAATATTGTTGCTTGATGAATGTCAAAATTAAACACTACCTTAGATCAAATTTACAAATGTACCTCTCATTTTGTTGCTGAATAACCCTTTCACATTTTTTGCGTAGCTGCAAAATTTCCTCTTGGATGTGTGTGGCTGCAGTTGTAAGTCTGTCAACATTCAAATACTTTTCCTTTTCTTTATTCTCTAGAATCTCTTGCACAATTTTGGAACAATCCTTTTTGATCAACTCTTTCATTCTCTCATTCTTTTTAATCTTCACATACACTTCCTGCAATTTTCTTTAACATAACAGAAACGTGGGAATATTTTTAGTCCTTTCAATTTGAAACCATTTTCAGCAATTAAAAGCACAGCTTAAATTTATTTCTCAAGCACACAAGGGCTCCTCTATATCTCTGCTTCACAGAAGCTTTACATGAAGAAGAAAGACTCTCTGAGAGCAGGTTTTTTTGCAAATTCTTTCCAGGTTGAAAAGAACTGGATTCTGGCTCAAGAGAAATGCTATTTAGGGAGCACTGCACTACTGCTCTTTTATTCTCTACCATGTAGCCCAAGTAGCAATAAAAAATAACGTTTAGGAGCATAGGCATAAACTGTGATGAAAAGTATTCACGTGTAGAAATTCTGCCATTCTACTTAAATAACAATATTTAAATTATTTTGTGGTTGCAAGTCAAAGTTCTCCAAATTTATTGTTCATAAAACAATGTGTCACAACATTAACACAGGAAAGAAAATTATTAGATTGCCCATTTGAGAGATTAAAAAAAGCATAGTGGGAGGTTAGTGACAAGATCACATGAAAATAAAGAACAGATCTCATTATTTCCAGCATCCTTGTTGCTCACTGGATGATGGTCCCTCATTTAAAAGACAGTCTTGTCACCAAATGGACTATTTATTATCTCACAACACAGAATTTAAAGTTATTGCATTTGACCTGTGGTATCCCTTCTGGATCAAGACACAGCTTTATCTACACGGGGAAGATATTCATGTCAACATCCAAAAGAGGTAGTGAAAGGAGAAGCAAAGCCTCCTGTTAAAATACAGACCTGCAGATGAAATACCTTCCCTTATGGGCTCCATCATTAAATTATTGATTTGCTGTATACAGGGCAGGGAGCTCCTTTCTTCATTTCCTCCACATATGTAACATTTTGAGTACCACAGGGTATTACTGAATTTAATTAAACTTCTGTAAGTCAAGCTTCAGACCAAAAGTATAACAGTATTGCAGAAATGCAATGTGTTTTAAATATTTTTTGAAAATTTCTTGCTCTATTTGGACTGATACTCTGTCCTCCAAATGGCATAGGTTGCAGTGAAGTCAGTGGTACTGATACTGAAACTGAAACTTATTACTGGGATTAAAAATATTTTTCATAGGCAAGAGAGTTACTGAAAATTAAATATCTCTGACTAGTTTTAAATGTAGTTTTGCAGAGCCCAAAATACCTGTTTGGTCTGTACTAAGTAGGGACATCAACAATAATACTTATATATTTCTGATATCTATACAAAATATATGTCTTATTGGCCTTTTTTCCCCCTTCTTTCATCAACTGGGAAGGCCTCAACATTTTACCACAAAATGTCAGCTTGTACATCTTGATAAAATCACTTTGAGGACTGAAGTTCTACTTTTTTAGCTACCTCTGGCATGAGTTTGAAACCAAACTACCAGGAGATTCACAAAAAATATTTAGTCTATTCTTTGTCTGATTGAGCAATTTTTTGGCACCAAATAATGAAGTTTTCAGAAAATAAAGATAAAAAGTTATTTTTAACTACTCTATTTTGGTATTCCTGTTTTGCTTACACAGGTGGCGGTTCACTGTCTCCCTACTTGCCCAACTACAGATTTCCAAGACATTGTAATTGTGTCTATATTTCAAAATTTCATCACTAGGATGACAAAAATATGGCAAAAAGATATCCCCAATAAATAATGGTCTAGAAATAAAGAGGGCCACAAGCACCAGCTATTGTGTCTCGTTATCTTTGCTGTGAATGTAACCTTTCATTTTGTCTAAGATTGTTTGGAAATTGAAACCACATTTTGTCTGAAATAAATGTTATCTAATAAAATTCAGTGTGAGCTTGAACCAAAATCCCCAATTTGTTCTAATTTCATAATTAGACATCCACATTCCTAGCTAGTGACTCATTTAATAGTCCCATGCACCACTTCATTAGGGAATCATATGTCAGAACTCTTTTTCTCTAAGGACAGCAAATATGAGTGCAATGGTGTTGCTCATGTGGAATGAAACAGCATGATAATACAAAACCTGAGAGATCCAAGAACTATGATATGAAGGAAGGGAAAATGAGGGAGTAGCCAGAAAAACTTCAAAACCACTTTCTGACAAGCAGTGATGCCCAAGCAGTGATGCCCAAACTAGTTAAGAAGTAGGGATAAGAAATTGGAACGGATTATGGAGGGGTGTTTCTAAATGCCTTTGTTTTAATCCAATTTTAAAAATCAGGATAATAACTATCAAGGATGACGTGGGCATAATTGAAGATGGAATAGATTTCCTCCTAAGATTTTTTTCCAGTCTTAAATTTCTATAATTGTGAACTACAGTGTACTTTAAACTCACCTTTCCCTGGTCATAACAGCATTCCTTAAATTTTCCATATTATTTTCTAGCAATTTTAGCCGGTGTTCAGCTTCCTTTGCTTTCCACTGAGCAGTACGCATCAACTGTATACATTTTTCCTTTTCAATTTGCATGAGATCATACATGTTAATAAATTCTTGGAGTCTGAAGAAATGAGATGTGTGAAAGAAATAATTATTAGCCTTTTATGCATACATTACTTGGATAAAAGTTGCTTTAGAAGGCTTTTTTTAAGATAATGTATTGTTATTATTTCTTACTCTTTTTGGTTTTCTTTTTTCATCTTTTTACAGGTGACTAGTTCACGATCCTTTCTTTTTAGTTCCTTAACAATACTTTGGAGTTGAATCTGTAATTTAAATAAAATTTAGTCAGTACTTTAGATATATTATAGAAATGTCTTCAATGAAATTGCCCAGAACAGCTCTTAGATGAGAAAAAGACAATGAGGGGAACATTATTATAAGAATTTTTTCTTATTATAATGAAATGTTTTTATTACAACAACACAGTTGTTGCAATAAAAAAAGCATAGTTTTTCCACTTATATTAAGCTCACAATTACTATTAGTAATGTAGATAATTTGATGCTTCATCTTAAATACTTGGTTCCCTCTATTTGGAGTTCCGCTGTTTCTACTGATCAGTCTGACAAGTCCATCACTATATAATTATTTGGCATATGAACTACTGAAACTGTACCTTTACAAATAAAATTTCTTTTTTACTCAATTCCGACTTTTAAGCAATCACTGTTGTTTAGAGAGAATTGCATTCTGTTAAGTTTCTGGATCTTTTGATTCCAGTTGTGTTTAGTCCTCAACAGCCTGGGCCATCAATCTTAAATCAACAGGGCTTTTCTCCCCTCCCGCTGGTATCAGGAGGACGAGATTGGTATTAGGGAAAGCTGGTGGATGATGGGTTGCAACTTTGGGCTTGTCTGTGTGTTCCTGAATTTGTAGTATTTTATTTGTTTTATTTGTTTGTGGACTGATTTCTTGAAAGTACCAGACGTTTTTTTATTTAGACAGGATTTCCCAAGATGGTAGAAGGGTAGCTTATCTAATTTATCTGATTACAACATACATTTTGGAAACATCAATACCTTGTTCCCATATAGCAACTTGGTATTTAGTAAATTCTTTGTGACATCACAGCACACATCATGGCAGAAAAATGCAGGCAGCAAATACAATGACTAGTCATAGGAAAAGTTTTCTTTCCCTCTTTCTCTAAATCAATATAATTATTTATGCCTTGAAGTGTAACAGGAAAATAGAAATTTCTGCCTCACTTTGGAATGAGTAGTAGTTCAGTTTATCTTCTAATGTTCATATATTTGTAAAATAATCCACACATTTTTACTTCTGAGAATCACAGGTGAGGTTGTCTGCTATTCTGCCTTTCTCTTTCAAATTGTTCATTTTATCCCATGGGTTTAAAAGAAAATCACAGAATCTCAGAATCTCAGAAAGTGCTGAGTTGGAAAGAACCCACTACGATCATTGAGACCAACTCCTGGC
>WAAE01018269.1:117176-154491 GCA_013400495.1 Nicator chloris | reverse complement strand
TCTCAAAATCATTAGCTTACTAAGTACACTAAATATTCTCGGTTGCTAATTACATCAAGATTTTCTTTTTTCTTTGCAAAAGCCAATGTGAGACAACAAATTAGAAGATTAGGCAACCGAGTTATCTTTCGACTTTTCTCTGAAGTGACTTTGCTGGCAAACCTTATGCAACTGTAAGGAGAGATTTTAAAGAGATCAAAGGGATCAAGAATGGAGAAAATTCTTGCTATAAATTTATTCTTTGCCAACTACTGGATGATTGCAATGATCCATTTCATTCTTTGTGCCAATGGTCTGCCCCCATTCAATATTCTGAGACACACAGAGACAGGAATAACAGGAATAAATCTGCTGCAGCCCTAGAGATGGATTTCAGTTCTACAGAATAAGCCAACTTCTTCCAGAGCTGGAAAACAATGACAGTTCTTCAAGGACAGAACATCTAAATACCGGTTATTAAGATAGATCATTAATACTCTTCAGCTAACTCTAAATGAACAACTAAGAGGAATATCTGATGAGGGAGGGCTAAATTAAGTTGATATACATTAGGATTTTTCCTCAGTGTATCACATGTTACAAGCACTAGACAGCTATAGAAATCTGTATATTATTCTAGGTCTCAAAGCCTACTGCAATAAACGGATGCTTAACATTTTTCCTCCTCCATTCACCTCACTCAGCTCTGGACCATGAAATAAAGTGACCTGGAAATAAATTATGAACATCTGAGCACTCAAAGGGCTTATGAACATCTGCACCACAAATCCCTACACAAACCTGCATGTTATTTGAACTCGGCTCATACAGCTTCAGACTCAAGTGTGCCACAAGAGCTTGGCAGTGAAGTCAGTACTAGTCAGTCTGCTCTTCATCAAGTCCAAGCCAGTAGAGGAAGAATTTTAAATATTATAAGCATCAAATACCTGAAACTACAAGTGTTTCACTAGCCAAAGAAAAATAATTATGCTGTACTGGTTCAAAGGAAATAAACTTCAGTTGCTACTCAAGGGGCCATAATATGCAGCATGAAGTACTGACAGAGGAATAGTTACTCTGAGTGGAAAGGCCGGTAGGGATGGGCTCTCAAAGACCAGTCTACCAGTTCAAATTATCAAAAGTCTTCTGTAAATGGCCTCATAAAACTAAAGATACAGCAGCCTCAGTCCACAAACCTATTTAGGCTAAACTACTAGACAAGTTTAGTGCACAAGAGGCCATCGGTAGTGAGGTCGTTGAGACCTCAGACTAAGCACATCTCAATAATTAAAGCATCTTTTGCCTGTTACTACCTGCAAAACTGGGGGTATGGGCAAGATAGCAACACTGTGAGATGTACTTCCATTAGGTATCCCTGGAGTGATTCCTGGTTCACATGCCAGAACTGAGAGCAGAGTAAGGCTTCATGTTTGTTCACCACCACACAGACAAACAGGTGATCATTAGTCATGGCTAAATTTGAACTGGAAGCACATGGTTTTGTCTGCCACTACACAAATAAATTTGGAGGAAGGACTAAGTATTCTTCATGTGCTGTCTTAAGGTGCAGAACAATACTGCCAAGTACCTACTCTTCAATCTTTTCTGCAATACAATAATAAATTATTCACAGAACATACTGCATATTCTGTGGTATGCAGTGTAATAGCTAGACATCATTAGCATAAAACAGTGAAAATTAATTACATTTTCACAGAAGAGACAAGAAATAACTTTGTGCTCATAAAACAGGACAGTCTGATGCACACCTTTGAGGAGCCTGCCTCCTGCACAGCTCTGGATTGCTGTAGAAACCTGGCAACAATTACAACCACTGTGCCAGCTATGCCCAAGACAATTACTCTCAGGCCTAGAAAGCACAAATAGAGACCAAAGCAAGACGTAATAAATGATAAATGCTTATGATAAATACGCTCTCATAAAAAAAAAAATTGATTCCAGTACCTGATTTTCTATGGCCTTTCTGTTTTTTGGATCGCTAACAATCGAGAGCTGCAACTCTGCCATCTTTTTCATTTTGCCATCCATGTCAATCTTCTGAAAGAGACTCTTGGTCTGATTTTTCAGCAGCCTGACCGTGTCCTCTTTCCCAAGCTTCTTTGCAAAGAGGGAAGCACAGGCTGAATGTATGGCAGTAACCCAGTTTTCCAGATCCGTCTGACTTGTTGCCTGTGAAACCAGTCAATGGTAAAACGTTATAAGCAGGTAAGAGGAAAAAAAATAAAATCAACAGCTCTAGGGCACGAAGTGCTTGATGGGTTCACCGTTGTCTTAGGCACTTTATCTTAACCAAGTGAAATAAGGTTTTCTTTAGAACTGAGTAAATAAAGGAAGTGTGAGATTTTCCTGCCCTCCATCACAACTTGTCTCCAACTCTCAGCTTCTGCTTCTTAGACCTGCAAGGTCTAAAGGCCTCAGGCACACAAGAGCCACATAAGCTGTGGGGGAGATGTGACTCACATCTTTCATCCCTCCAGATAATTAAGGAAAACCCTAACATGTATCAAAGACAAACCCTTACTGCTGCAAGAGCAGAGAAGATTTTAATGTGAGATTCTGAAGAGAGGTACTTGCTTACTTAAAAAGTGCCAAGTTAGTGGAGAGGCAACATCAAGGTAAAGAGAATGCAATGTGCACAAAGTATGTCTGGAGATATGTACAAGTGTGCCATTGAATCAACGTGTTTCTATGCAGGCTGTTCCACATAATATTGTTCTTTATTAACATTTCCAGTGCTGCACTTGAGCAGCCAAAGTATTTGGATTATTTTTAGCTCTCTTTCTTGAGTGTCTTGCTCAAGCAAACTCTCTGTGGTCAGCAGATTCAGGGTTGAGCACACAATTCTGTAAGGGTGGGATGCTAATAGATGTGAAAAAAATTGATAAAAAGGAGATTTTTCAGAAGCTTGTGATCAACCAGGTACCCAGGGCTTCTTGAGGACTTGTGATCCTTGCTCTTTTTGTTTCTGTGAGGACTTGTGATCCTTGTTCTTTTTGTTTCTGAGCCATAACTGACTGAGCCAACTGGTGTAATACCAGAAGTCATGTCATACCTTTAATATTATAATAGTTTAATGCAACAGTGCAGTTATGGTATTATTTTTAAGTCAAAGGCACAAACATGATTATGTGTGTGTGTGTGTGTGTACATACAATCATACAGATGCATATGTACAAACACAAACACATCCTAAACTGGAAACAACCACTGAGTTATGCATGCATCCTGTTACCTGAAATAGGTAGACATCTCCAAAAGAATTGCTGAGACAGAACACATTTTCTTTCTTGGGATGTTCTGGAACAGACTGAACTATACTGTCTTCTGCAAACAGGGCGTATCGAGGCAAACTGCTCTGCTCCATTGAGTTCCTTCCATAGGTCTCATAAAACAGTAGAGTACAACCTTTTGCAGTTCAGAGGGACAAAAAAACAAGAGGAGAAAGTAAGTTATGGATCACCCAACATTATATAATGTTTTTGTGGATTAAGACACCCTTCATCATGGAACATCAACTCCGCTCCTCTTCCGAAACAGGTAAAAAAGGAAGATCTTCTACACAGAAAAACAGGCAAAGTCAATGATGAATTTGCCAATGAAAAGTTGAAACAGACATCTAATAGGGAGACAACAAACATCTATGGACTTAAAAAATAAATCAGGACACCTCAATATGGAAGCACCCAAGGGCTAGGGTAGGATGGGGTTTGAGCAATCTGCTGTAGTGAAAGATGTCCCTGCCAATGGCAGGGGAGCTGGACTAAAGGTCCCTTCTGAACCACAATATTGTATCAATAAACTCAGCCTATTAAAATATTAAGGCATGTAGAAGAGATTAACTCCTGCTTAGTTAAATTGGCTTTTGTTTCTCTTTATTAAATTGAACCAACTCTCTCATAACAGCCACTCAAGAAATCTACATCGTTGAAAAGATTTGCAGAATCTTTTGTCTTCACACAACATGCTTAGTGAATAAACTTCTCAAATTTAAACCAGATTTCCTTGAATCTGGCTGAAAATTGGAGACTCAGACAATTCTGAGTAATTTAAAACATTTAAAGGGGCTGAGTTTGAGCATGTTCAGTCTTGTAAATAGTGTAATATCTAAGGTACGAAGCTTGCATCCAGAAAACAAACCTCATCTTTGATGATGACAATCCCAAGTATAAGAAGTGGAATTACTTCTGGAGGAGAGTGGAGAAGACTTGATCTCAGCAGAGTACACATGATCCTAGTCCACAGCAGTACGACTACAGAGCCATGTTGCCCTTGGCAGTGAAGCTGGCTCAAGAAGGGCCTGTCCCCTCCATCCCTGACAGCCTTTCTTTCCTGCCTCGTGTTATAACCCACTGTCCTCCGAGACGCACCAATTTGCCTGCTCAAAGGGTCCTGGACTGAACTGCTCTTCTAAAATACCATTACAAAGGGAAACCCGTATCAGAGATTTCTTATCAAATCATCTGTTGACTGAGAAGTTTTTAAAAAAAGGAATCTAATACATAGAAATACCTCTAGACTACACAAATGCACCTTTTTCTGTTAATGTCCAAAGTGACTGACAGAATATTTTGGGTAAGAACAAATCCTATAGAGTTGGTCCTATCTTTTCCCTTGGGCAGCCCTCACTTTATCTTCTTTATGCCACTGAAACATTTGGAGATCTCTGCAGCTGGAAAAAAAAGGGCATAGTTTGTAACACTGCATATCAGAAATGTCATTTGAACATAACAGGGCAACAAAACAAACTAAACCAACTAAAGCAAAAAAAACAAGTCTTGTATTCAGCAGCAGCAACATACAACCACTTCCACGTCTGTATTTTAGGAAAGTGCAAAAGTTTTAAGTTTTTAAGATTTGTTTTAAAATATTTCCATATTCCCATATTTCCCCTATTTGCTCTAACTGAAGATAAGTTGTATTTTATCCTGAGAGTTCATATGTACACAAAAAATTTTGAAGGGTATGCATGTATGCTTGGCTTGTATCTACCCCAGGTAGATCTTTGGGTCAAGTCCAGTGATCTCTTGAAGCAGCTAGTTTCACAAGCTCTGCCAAACCCACTGGGACTGATTATTGTCCACTGGGACTGATTGTTGTCCAAGTATTTTTAATTAAAACTTGAGCCGAAGAGGGAGAGCAATGGGAAAGCAATTTCCATCGTTAAAGGAAACTAATTGGGGAGGACAGATGGAAAAGAGTGTTCCTCTTGGTACACAGTTGCTATTCAGGCTCAGGTCTTGGTGGCCCTGAAAGTGGAGCAGAGGCCCCAGGACATGTATACTTTTAAGTCTGGCAGGTAACCAGATGGTCATAAGCCTTCTGCATATTTATAATTAAACACATCTCAACAGAGTGCAAATAAACATGCTGTTCTCCATTTACATATGTGGCTATTTGAAGTCATGCTTTAAAATATCTTGGCTATTTAAACTTCAAGAACAAATTAAACACAGATTTATTCAAAAACCTGTATAAAGAGAACCAAAGCAAGCACCTTGATCTTGATATAGCATATTATGAAAACAGAAGTACGCCTTGATATCCAGACAGGCAAGTTTATTTTGGAATCAGAAGTCTCCACAGGACAACAAAGGTAAGAGATCAAGGAAATGAGGAATATATATTTAAAATAGCTAGTGAAGTGGAAGAGACTTTGTACCATGAATCCAGCTGTATCAACCACTGAAGTAAAAAGTATTGTATAACACTTATAACGTTAGAAGTTAATAAAGCTTTTTACAAAGGACTTTATTGTTCCTTTTTTTGTAGCTGTGGAAATTCAGGTGGTAAGAAGGGACGCAATTTGTTCAAGGTCACCAATAAGCCAATTTTATAGCCAAAAACCTGAACATGAAGCACCTAAATTGCTTGCCATAGCTTCATTACCCCAGAAATACAAAAACTACTAGTATATAACTTATTTCAGTTTAGAGTTTTGACAGAATTGTTTAGAAACTGAATTTCAGAAGAGGCAGATCAAACTATATTCATACTCCATAACACAAACACACACAGTAAGAAGGTAGAATTCGGGTACTGTTTTTCCCTTTGTATACACTGCCTGTAAGCATGAATCATGCTATCTGATGATCAGGGCAAGTGGTTTAAACTGTTAAGCCTGCCTACATTTTGATCCCTTGATAACAAGTCTCTGAATTAGTAGGCAGAACTGCCTCATTCTAGCAAGTTTGCTTCTTTTCAATCAGCACTATCAAGCACAAGATTACCCGCACTTGCTGTTTGCTGTTCATTTTTCTTCAGGTCTACACCTATGCACAATTTTAAAAAGGGCAACCTGTGGGAAAGTTGTTATTTTCTCTCCTCTATTCCCAGATATGATAGGAAATTATCAAGCTCGATCATTTCCTTACTCATTCACTTGGTATCATATTTACTGAAAGGCAAATCCTTTGGACACAATTCAAAATTAAAAACAGGCCTATTAACTCACCCAGTAAATTTCCCTTCCTCCCCACAATAGATATTATTTTCCTTCTCACACTTCCTGACACCTGTGCACTTCTTGGAGCACCCTCTAAGCCATAAATGGAGCACAACAATCACACCTGCAGCAGCCCTCTCGAGTGGATTCCCCTCCCATGGGGCTGTTTTCACAACAGGAGCAGCTGCAGGAGATGGGAAGCTGGGCATGCCAAAAGCCAGAAGGGGTTGGTATTGCCGGGAGTGGGGAAGGTGAAAGACCACCCAGGGAAACGAGGGAGACCTTCAAGTCCTGGGAATGGTTGACCTGGGTACCACAGGGCTTTCCCTCCTTTCTGCTTCAGCTTCCTCTGCTCTCAACCACACACACCTGTCTGTGTTAATGCTCTGCCACTGGGAGTTCACCTCTTCATTATACTGCCACCTAAAGTGCTAGAAATGAACTAAACATTTTTACAATAAACGACCCCATCTTTCAGTAAACTTCATAGCAGACCCTAAGGAACAGTGTGTCTGTAACAAGGAATTGGGCATCAGCAACTTCTCCCAACCCTTAAATTTTGGTTCAACTTGGTCTTTGACCTCCAAACATCCAAAAGCATCTTCTAAGTTGCCAATCTGATGTGCACACACAAACTAGGAGTTCAGACCAAACAATTCCCACTATGGTGTGAAACACAAGGCTGCACACAACCCCAAAGACATTGAGCAGCAGCTCAGTTCAGTGGGTTGCTTAGGCACACGCTCCACTTCGGGTGGTGGGTAGACCTCGCAAAGTCAGGTGTGATTTTCTGATTCCCTTAAACCCGCTAACAGAAGCCAGCATGCATGAAATGCTGCTGAGACACGACAAAAAGAACTGCTGCTGCCAAGGTGAAGGATCAACATGCTGGTTTTACCTTTGAGTGTGACCCAGTACTGCTTCCACTTCCGTCGTGTGACCAGCTCCAGCTTCTTCTCCTTCTGCAGGGTCACCAAGGGTTTGAAGAACAGCCACCCCGCCTTGCGCACCACTCCTTGTTCTTTCTCATACAACAAATCCAGCTGCTCCAAGGAGCTGAGCGACTCGCCACTGGAGTCTTCTGTTTCTGACGAGGTCTCCGTATTCTCCAAGTTCATCCTGCTCATCTCCAGCTCTCGCATGAAGTTCTCATAAATGTTCTGCCTCAAGGCATCACTGCTGACAGCATTGGTGGACTCGCTTCTCTGGGACAGGGCATGGCTGGAGCCAGGAGACCACAGTAAAGCAGAGAGTTGTGACGGTGCCAGTGTGTCCGTAGCAAAGTTGTCCATTCGGCTGTCAAAATATTCACTCCCATCTTTACACTTTGGCTCCTGTGCATAAAAGGAATTTATCTGCGATCAGTTACCAGAGCTATGATCAAAAGACACGCCTCATTTGTCAATTAAATTTGTTTCATGTTTAACCACTGCCAGTTCCTTCATCTTTTCACCATTACATCACAGCCTTTGCCTCAGCCACTGACACCACCATTGCTACCATTCAGTTTTTCCAGCAGAACCCCATTAAACCCTACCCACTAATCTGAGCACTCCAGTAACGCTGGCACCTCTGAGCAACCTCAAATTTCACTAGAAACTACTGTCTGAAACCTGAGGTACTCCAGGAGACAGCTACATCCTCCATCTGAAACGCACTCACCATGGCTTGCATCTGTCCGAGTACAAGCAGGATCAGTGCCACAACAGAGTTTTTTATTATTATAGAGTTTTTGATACTTTGGTGCTATCACATTGGTGCAAGGTGGCTAGGTTTAGCTTCAGCACAACAAGGCTGATTTTAACCTCCACTTTCTATTTGTCATACAAACAGTGCTTAACCAACAAAAAAAAGGTCAAAAGTTGAGAATATTTTAAGCTTGTTAGAATTGATCAATTGACTAAAATCTAATCTAAGACAATATGTGATTTAAAAAAAGAAAGAGACACTTGCTGACTAGCTTAAATCCAGTCTCCAGACTGCAGAGCTGTGTATTTTCTGGGTTGCTGGGAACACCCTGAGAGTTTGATCATCCCATCAAGCACTGACAGGCCTTTCTCCTAATTGCACTCATCCCTTGGATTGAGAGGGCTGGCCAATTTTATTTGAAATAATCAGGCCTGATGGTATGACTTCAACTTGGCCTTTGATATGGATGCTAGAGTAGGCCCATTTCTTGCCACTGCTTGTCAACGTGGGACTTTGTTGGTAAATTGGATCTTTTCTCTCTTAAGCCTTTCCAAGTAATATGCTGTCTGGTCCCAACTCTCCCAGGCTCCAGGGATGGACAGGGATTTTCCTACCATGCAAAATGGAGCTCCTTGGACTAATTTCACTGTTGAGAACCACACCATCCATCCTAAGAAGCCATTTATTGTCTTCTGCACTCAAGCATTGCCAATGCTACTTAAAAGCAACCAAGATTTAAGAACATAAAACACAAAAGACATGTTGCCTTTTACAGTAAAAGTGTGACGGAAGAAAAAAGAAGAGATTGCAATAAACTATTTGAGAAGTGAAGCTATTACCCTCGGTAATAATAAAGCCATTATACTTTCAAGTTTAGACTGCCTCTCTAAAAGCATTTATTTTCTCACAGACTACTGTACTAAGAACAAAGTAAATAAACATTGGTCTCCTGTGAGCTGTTCTCCCCAGCAGCTTTGAAAACAACTACTTTTTTGTTTCTTTGCTTCTTTCTTGATGCTCTTCAAAACTGCAGCGGAAAAGCTGTGCTGCATTTTGATAGCATCAGGAACTCCAGTGTGCAGCCAAGACTGGGATTGTACACCTTCCCAGGTGATGCCAGACAAATCACTTTTCCACCGGCAGGACACTGCTGCCCCTGGCCTCACAAAAGCCAGTTTGAACTGAAATTCACATTCCCTTACAGTACATTGGACTTCAGGACTGGCTTTTCAAATCACTGTCTGGTGATCCAATTCTCCTGGTAAAGAAGCACCTTCCTCAAATCTTCTTGCAGAGTGTTAATCAGTGTTGTCCAAGAGTAAACACCCCTAAACATCAACAGTTTAGCTGGTTTTTATATGGTAAAGAGAGGAAGACCGGCACATGGGGTAGCAAACCAGGATATAATCCTTCAGGTAACACCTTTATGCCACAAGACAACTGTAGAACATGGGTCGTACAACTGTGCTGGCGATCTGCATCTCAGGGGGGAAACTGAAAGCTTTCTCCACCCTTGTTTTAATTACTGTCACTGCACTTGTGTGCCAAAATCCAGCATTTTAATTGTTTGACTATTCTCCAGGAACTGCTGGTGTCCCCTGGAAAACATTAGGATACAGCTTATTAAGAATATGCATTTCTTTCTGTCCCGAAGTACTAGTAAAATCCACAACACAAGGCAAATACATAGAAGGGGTCTGTTGGGAAAACCCACCACTGGAACAACAAACTTTAAGGAAAAGGGTAGGATGCAAGGATGCAACCTGTCAGTGACCAGCCACTAACCAAATTCTATGTTTTCTCCTCACACACAGAAAGGGCAGGAACGAGGAAGTACCAGAGTAGAGAAAATGGATTAAGAATCCAAAATTAATATATACACTTCACCGGGACACCATCACTTGTATTTTTCTTTTCTTAAGTACTGAATTGGCAGCGTTTGGCCGTCTCTGTTGGTCCTTGAAGAAGCTGTCGTAGCAATATCTGCCACTACTGAAAAGGTTTGACCTAAGCTGCTGCTCCAGGTGGTTTCCCTGACAGGCGACTTTCTGCTGGTTTTTGCTCTGTTGAATCTAGCGATGACAGAAAACTACCACTGTTTCTGCTCAGCTGCATTCAAGGAGATCTCTTAATGTCTGAGATATACTCTGGAATAGTTAAAGATAAGGCAAAAGATAAAGTGGCTAAGATACCAATTAGAGAAAGTGACGCACGTAATAATTAGCTATAAAGAACAGCACAGGAAAAAGCGCAGCCTGCTACATTCATTAGGACCCATGCTAAAAGGAGAATCTAATACCAATTTTCAAGTCAAATAAAGAGGTTGACTCAATGTACTTTTCTGTTAAATTCTCTTTACAGCCCACATCAAGGCTCTGGCTTATAAAGTCATAAAATTTCAGTTATGACCCTTGAAGTGAGGCTATTTTACTTAATTCAAGAACCTTTCTTCAGTAGCTGTTTCTGGCGGATGGATTTTCATTTTACACAGAATTTGCTAACGTTCTCCATGTAAAAGAGCTGCACAGAGTTTACACCACCATCTTTAGCCACATCTGGCTGTGCAGCAAGTCTGTCTAAATTCTGTCCACAGGTCTCAGATATACCACACACACCTTTCAGCTCACACACATTGAATTGCGACACAGCGTCACCCCAATGCCATTTCAGCACAGATTAAACTAAATGAAGACGTGTGCTGCAGTACAAGTGATGCATTGAGGGAACACTTCAGGACACCCTCATGCAAGGTAAACCAAGTCTTGAAAAAGATGATTGCAAGTCTTGATGCAAGATCATTATTAGAAAGGCAAACTCAATTCCAGGATACATCAGATCAAGTCAGACATAAGGAAACATCCAAGTAACTGGACTGTGCATAACCAGGACTCCTCTGGAATATCCCATATGCAAATCTGTTTGTGCATGATTTAAAACAGATGAGGAGGAAGGGTGCCAGAATGAAAAGGAAATAGATTTCCAGTCTTAACACAGGAGACCAAGGAAAGTCTGGACAGCCCCACAAATGCAGGCCAAGTGAAGATATCACTTCTCCCTTTAAATAAATCATAACAGATTAAAAAATAGGAAAGAATAACTAATGTAGCAGGCAATACTGACATCAGAACAAACTGTCTGGGACTACATTTACTCTGCCTGTTAGCAAGCATTGACTAATACAGTCTGGAAGGAGCCTTCAAGATGGAGAAAATCCCACCTGTGTTTAGGCTGCAATTTGTTCACAAAGGGGATTAAACTCCACTGACTTTCTAGTGTCAAGGGTCTGGCCTCAATATCCCAAGCCTGTGCCTCCCAGGCCTGTGCTCTCATGAAGCAGGGGGCTTGGCTGGTTTGTTCCCACCGGGGTAGCTGGAGGGACTACCCAGTCAGCACCAGCACTTAAGCCCACTTATAGGGAAATATTCCAGCTTTCACCTACGTTCAGCCCAAGTGACTCACAGCCAGTTATTACTAATGTACGGAGGAAGGGACGCGTTGTTCAGAGCAAAGCACAGATGCTGCCATCGACGAGATGAAGTGGCACAAACGGGGACCAACCACGTGACAGATCAGAAGCACGCACAACACTTCTGTCTTTTTAAGCTAAAGGACCTGCTGAGAGTATAAGCACTACCAGACTACAACCCAGCAACCCCCAGAAGAGATGGCAGGTTACTCAAAGTGTGAAAGGTGGAAAAGGACCAATAAAGCCACCCAAGGAACTGCAAAGCTACAAAGCATTCACTACCTCCCTCTTACCCTTCCTGTCACTGGGTACTTGTCTGATTAAAATCAGTGACTAACCATTTCCTATGCCTTTTTCTAAGAAACCACCATTTTTGGAGCTAGGGCTGTTTTCCTTCTACCAGAATCTGATTCAAGCTTGATGCAATCTCGCCAGCCAAATTTCCTTGCCGTGTCTGATGTCAGTTCACTGCACAGTGAATTCAAAACAGCTATGAATCGCGCACCACGAATGCCATTCTGAAAATGTCATAACTAAGTAATACATACTAAAGGTCTGGGATGCAGAAATCATATGTAAAGCCTGGCAGTAAAATCCAGAACAGCTACAGATGTTGAAATCAGTGAAGAATCCTGGAACACAGCACTGAGGCTCTTCAGTGATTCCAGGTTTTTTTGCCCTCTCTTTCACAGCTGAATAAAAAGGTGAAAAGACAGCATCTGATAAAGTACATGAGCACCAACTCACAAAAGAAGTGATCCAAATAAACACCTTTCATTTTCATTTCCCATTTCTGTAGCCCCCAGCTAGGATGCACACCAGCAAACCTTACGCTGAGCTCATTTCTGAGCCTAAGGGTCTGTCAGAGTTTTACACTGCAATGACAGATGCACATGGTTAAGCACAAGACCTGTCTGAATTTCCAGCACAGGAGACAGCATTTGCTCTATGTGCCACATAAAGCATGTGTTATGGTCTACTGCTTAGCTGCTGCCTAAATTGCAGAAGTGGGTGTGTGCCCTTCGCTCTCTGCTAACTTCTGAAGTGGCCAGCACATCAATGTTGCTAAGAGGGAGCCTCTTTCATTTAGGGAAGCACAATGATTGTTCCTGTATGAGAGACACCAGGGAAGATCCAGAGGGAAAAATAAAAAAGGAAAAAAAAAAACCCCAGAAATCTAAACCAAATCCAAAAACAGTCTCATCTCAGCTTGCAAACTCACACGCAGAGACCAGGCACAGTCTGGAATTTAAAGAGCCAATTCTGGGGCCTGCAGCTAGAGATGAGAATTTCATTCCTGACCAC
This sequence comes from Nicator chloris, assembly GCA_013400495.1. Classification (NCBI taxonomy): domain Eukaryota; kingdom Metazoa; phylum Chordata; class Aves; order Passeriformes; family Pycnonotidae; genus Nicator; species Nicator chloris. The sequence goes on along the minus strand of WAAE01018269.1, from coordinate 141,589 downwards.
AGGCATTCTAAATTCCTATTAATGGGATTAGTCCTAAATTCTTCTAAAGAAACATCCTTTCCCTCCCTCTTGCTCTCCCCTCCATCTCCTTCTTCACACTACCATCTCCCAGTGAGCCAGATGGCAACTCAAGTTTTTCCATCTGGTGAACGAAGCCGACATATAGGAAGAAAGAGGCATCACTCCATGTGATGCCTTCAGAGGAGGGGGAGGCGGAACCAGCACCTCTGGTCAATACAGCTGCTTGCCTTGCTAGAAATGGACCAACAAGAAAAACATGAATGATGAAGCCAGTAAAACAGACAGGGAACATCTGCAAAGATGGTTCCAATGTCCTCCTTCTACTGCTCCTTCCACACTCTTCAGATCATGTATGCTAATTCATAGCATATATATATGGAGACAGGTTGTGTTTTCATGTTCGAAATAAAAAGAAGGTTTAAACCCCAAGTCACTTTTTAAGTAATGCGACAATTTCAAAAGCAAATTCAGAGCTATTAGGCTGCAAAGATTGGAGTTAACTTAGAATGTGACAAAATAGGAAAATAGGAAGGGAAAATTTGCACAAAAGAGCATGTATTTTTTTTGTGGCTGACATTTCAGACAGCATCAGGGATGCAACACTTCTCAAAATTCCACAAATTACTAGATGAGGTAAGCAAGTAATTAAGCTGCAAAAAAGACAAATATCATGCAATCACTATGCTTATGAGAAGAATGTAAAAACCAACTTTCACACTTATTAGGCTGGTTTCTACACACCTGCAACTTCCTTTTCTTCCTTGAAAGGCTTCCCGTCCAGTCACTGATGCGTCGCATTCGGTTCTTTAACGTATCCTTCTTGGATGCATCCTCACCGAGGGGCTTAGACTTTCTGCACGGGAGGGTGTAGGAGGTGTAGTGTGCAGGACTTCCCTGCTCTACCCTGGAGGGAACATCAATGTCTGAGGCAAAGGAGACACGGTTGCTTAGGCTACCAGGAGTGTCAATATACTCATCAGACAGCCTGATCCCAGGTGGAGGAGTGCTTTCCAAATTTGTATCCTTATAGAGATCTCGGAGTGAGGAAAGAGATGAACTTTGGTTGAATGACTTCTTGTTGTCACTTGCCGGGAAACTGGCATGAATGCTTGTGTCTGGAGTGCTCCTGGTCAAATATGAACCATTCAGCTCATTGATATCCCCAGCATTTCCCCAGAGAGAGTCATACCATGAAGACTCAGAGCTGAGGGAGCTTCCTTTACTAGACCGAAGCCTCGAATCAGTAGGTGACAGACGATGGCTTGAAGAACAGTCTGCACTGGAGTTCCTCCTGACATCAAGCAGGTTATTTGGCTTAGATTCCAAGGCAGGGGAATACCTCAGCAACTGCACTGGCCCACTGGACTCCTCGGCTGGTACCTTGCTGTTGTTGCTGTTGTGGAACTCGACCCTCAAGCAACCATCCAGCTTCCCCAGAGTTTTGATGAGAACTTTTGGACTCCTCCTGTTCTCTGATGGGGAGGTTGATGCAAGACTCTCATTCTTTCCATAGCAATTTAAAATGTGGCCATTGCATTCTCGAGAGGCAGCATGATTACTTCCAGCTTGGAGGCCAATATAGTGGAAACCATTCTCCGGCAGAAACATTGCGTTATTCCCTTGGCAGTAGCCCCCTGAGGCATTTGTCCTGTGTTTGGCATGGACATTGCTTTTGGAGACCTTCATCACAGTGTCACCAAGTCTAGAGGAATAAGGCTGACTGCTCTTGAAGTGTGAAAGGCAGCTTCTGGCAAGGGACCTTGATTTGTAGTTTGAGACACCGCTGCTATGTCCCCATCCATGCATAGAGCAAGACTTTTCATCTTTAGCATGAATGCTGCGAATTTTCAGAGAGCAAGGCTTCTGCTTGGCACCAGCTGTAGTAGCAGCATGATTTTTTGATCCCTGAAGACTGTATTGGCTTTCTGAATTCCCCATTTTCCACTAAATTAAGAAGAGTTTCATTAGAAACAATGGCTAAAAGATAGAGCAAAAAGTAACAGGCCATTTTTACCCTCCACACAGGAAAACGCCTATTTAAAAAATGACATGAAACAATTGTTTCAAAAAAAAGCCATTAAATAGCCATGTACGACATTAAATTCATAACTGAACTTATTTTAGGGGCAAGCTAGGAAAGCCTGTTTTCTCTATGGTTCATTACCCCTCTGTTATAAAGCTGGAATCTAACTCCATTGAAATCATGTCAACACCATCCTCCACCCACACCCTTGGCAACATCCTTTTCTTATAACTTGCAAAATCTCCGGCTCCCAAGAACAATGGCATAATGAAAGGGAGACAGCAAGATAATCATAACTTAGATGTAAAGTGAACTGTACTTTCAGAGAAATCCCTTCTGCCAGCAGACAAGCCCACTGCAGTTTCAGCTTGACTGATTTCTGTGCAACCAAGTGTTGCCTCAATAAAATGTTCAGTAAACCCCAGCTACGTGTTTAAATGGAGCAAATCTAGGAGAAACTAAAAAAAAACATGCCAAAAATCAGACAAAAAATAACTTGGTTAGCAAAAAGCCTCATGTCCCACTCCAGCACAAAACTGCATTATGTTCTTTCAGCACAGCACAGTTTGATAGCTCACTTGGTAAAATGCTCGTCAGTTTTTCCCAGTGTTTGCAGTGAATAGCACATACTGGAGCAGTTAAATTGCTCCACTGAGGTGACTGAAGATTTCAAACCTACATAAACTGCACCCCAAAGACAGCTCTGCTCTTTTTGTTACTCAGAATGAATCTCCAGTGCTGGTAACATACAGAAACAACACCCAAATGCTTTTTTCACTGGCACTACGCTTCTTTACAGATTGGATTTCAGACTATCACCCGGAGGAGGATACATTGCTGCCTCATTAAAAATTTGACAACATAAGCCACTGCAAAAGCATAATCTTATCTTCTAGAGTCTCTATGTTTTAACAGCCCTACTTCAAGCCCTTACCACTTTTAGATTAAAAGTACAGTATAAAAGAAAGAGCAAACCTGTAGGAACACTCTCAAACACGGGCACGGTTAGCGGTCAGCACGCACTGCATTGTCTTCGTGGCCAGCCACTATGCTTGCCAAACCAGAATGGAGTTGCACACAGGCTTCCTAGAAAACACCAAAAAGACAAAAAAGGGGTTTCAGTCAAATACAACTTGTACTTTACTCCAACTGTATATAAAATGAATAAAAAAGAAAAAAAAAATCAAAAGTTACAAATTAAGAGAAGTTCAATGAAGGGGATTCCTGGACTTCAGACATACATTTTTATAAGCATACCTTAACAATTGACACTGAATTAGTAGAACTAAGTCATTGAGTAAACGTTTCATTTTCTCTCCTCTTTATCTGTCTTTCTCTCCTCTCAATGACAAGTTAGGACAAACTTCCATCCCTCTCCAGTTTTCCTTTTGGAAGACCAATTACAGTTCGTAGTATTGTGCGGTGGTCCATTACAGTGTGGACCAGACTGATCAGAGAAATGTCCCACAGCATCTGTTTATCTTTCGCCACGCCTGGATTCCAACCACGACCTTTGGAGTGAAAGGCCACCATGCTAGTCACTCCAGCAGCCACCCAGTAACCTCCCTCTTTAGGTTTGTTCTGATTTTAGGTTAATCTGTCAGTAAAACATGAAAAAGCCTGCACCAAGCATTGCGCAGACCCAGAGGTAACAAGACCCAAGCTCTTCCTAACCCTCTGAAAGTATTGGCTCTTCATTTAGCACACAAAGACCACAACTGAAAGCAAAAGAACCAAATCTGCATCTCATAGAACACACCAGCCATTCAGGGATTGAAACACTTCATAGAAAAGAAGCAGTACAAGATGTTAGCCTAAGTTTTGGAACATGGAGTTAAGTTAGAAACCCTTCTTAACACACCACCACCAAAATTTTTCCTTTCTGCCTAAATTCCATGGCTACTGTTCATAATTTTCAATTGAATAGCCACTTGAATTGAAAATGCTGGGTTTTGCTCTTGTTGACTTTTTGTGGCTATTTACTGTATAAGAACCTTGAAAGAGTTTGAATTAATTCATTGGTATGTAGTAACTTTATCAAAAACAAAGGTAAAAGTTGCCAACTAGAACTAAAAACAGTCTTAACAGCAAGCCCAGAAAAAGGTTAGCAAATAAATCACTTAGAAGAGACAGATCATGATAGAGATGCTACAGATCTATAAACATGAATTAATGCCTGTTATCATAAAGGTATCTGATAGCACAGATAAGCCACAGAAATTTCATCTTACACACAAAGAAGAAAAAAAAATCTAATTTTCTTTCTCTAACAATTTGGAAGTTTGCTATTATACCCTTGCCTGTGCAGGTTTAATTTGCCTATGCTGCTAAGTGCACTCCTCTATGTGAACAGTTTTTGAAGTGTCATATCCAACTTGGATTGAACAAAAAGACTATTGATTCAAGGTTAGCAGAAGACAACACACAAAATTCCTAAGCGCCAAGCTCCTGAACAAATTGCCAACACCCAGCAGTATTCTCTTCCTATATCCAAGAGGCACAGACCACAAACAAGCCATGAGCTAACATTCAGAATTCCTCATCTGGGAGCAGAAAGTACATTCAACAAGAGAGCTTTGAGGGGCTTATATCTATTCATAAGGAAACACTGAACTCAATTTGTCTAAAGAAACAGGCAAAAAGACCATCTGGTCTCCATAGTGATTGTGCAATGGTTAGGTAATCCTTTTAACAGAGTAGGTAGTGAGCAAGCTGCTGTCATGAACCTCAAAAGACAGACATTCAATTTGTCAAGGCTTGAGCCATGGCTACCAGGGTCCATTGTACATGTCTCCAATACACAAGCCACACAATGGGTGAAGGAACAAATTTATTTCAGGGTACAGTGTCTACAAAACAGTGTCTCAGTCTGTGTAGGAACCAGTCTGCACTGCAGCAGAACAGTCAATAAATTCCACAGAAATAGCCCCAAGGGATGTTTCTCAGCATCCCAGCCATTCAGAAAGGTACGATGGGCTCAATATCTGCACACACTGTGATAACCCATCGGGGCATCTCTGAGGCTGCACAAGGACCATCACCCTGGGAATCAGCTGTCATGTCTTTCTCTTGCCTCACACTTGTGTGAAGCAATTTCACTTCTGTTACTTCCAATTAGTGGAGGAAGAGCAGAGCAAGTCAGCTTATACCCAAAGGCTGGATGATAGAGGGTGGTGGTCATGGAGAAACTCTGGCTGTGCTCACTCCAAACACTCACGTTTTACACTATTTGATCTGTGAGCTCTGGAAATCACAGTGTAGGGGACAGAGTTCAGCTTCAGCTGTATTTCTCACAGCTATCCACTGCTGCAGAAGACGTGCTTTTCTTGTTTCCTATGCAGAGGGATGAATACTTCTTGTGAGCAAAACCAGTTTCTATGAATATTTTCAGCAATTATAATCAGCATAATTAGAAAGTAGCTCACCGTGACTGAAGATGACTATTAAGAGTTTATTTGCTTTCAATTATAACCACATTCCCTAAAAAGAAGTTTTTTATCTTTACCCTGGTTCCCCTTGACACATTCAAAAAAACCCAGCTATGCAAACATACTAATCCGGGAACCCCACCACCCTCACCACACCCAAACATTAACACCAGTCATAACCCTAGAGCTAAAAATGTATTTCCCCACCTTGGGGCTTTTCCACATAAACTTCTCCTAGACTTTTTTCACTTCACAACACAAACATACAAGCTCAGGAGCTGTTTTGGAGAAGCGCCTGTCACCTCTATTCCCTCATTATGACCACCACAGCTGGACTGCTTTATGAATGCTAGAGGAGAAAATCACTTTCTTTAAGGTGAACACAAGTACAAGTAGTGCTCAGCAGTTGCAGGGGTGCTTTCCCCTCCAGTCTTAATCTCTCAAAGGCTTCCAAACTTGACTCACTAACCATATTTCAAGCAAAACTGAATCATAATAATAATATCCCAGTACTAGGTCTGCTTATGAGATATAACAAGGAATTATTGTGTTATGAATTGGTGGGAGATCTGAGTCAAGGGAGACAGGCTCTCATCTGCCATAGCAGGAACACGTAACAAACATGATTTTGCTACTGTCAGCCAACTGCTTCCCATACAGTCACACTAACTGGGCTGAGACTCTCTAAAACTATAGGTCAGAAAATGGCAAGCTTCCAGAAGGGAAGCCATCAGTAGGCTGGATGCTCCACAACCACAGTCAGCATCAAACAGTGGCCATAAAATGCAAGAGGCTGTGATAGCATCTTCCTAGGGAGCTTCAGCAGATTTGCTTCACCTAGGATGTTGAAAGAGCTCAACTAAAGTCAACCCTAGCACTGTTAAACTTTAGTCTGGATCACAAAGTTAACCCTCATGAGACAAACACGTACCATCAGCTAAGTCTCTGATGTATTTTGATGCCTTTATTCTTCTGGGTGGCTGAAGAAAACAAAACTTCACTGGCAGATTAAAAATAAACGGTCTACAAACCACTTACCCCTGCTGAACCTTCCCCAAAAATCTACTGAAGAGTTACAGGGAAGTTGAGTCTCACTTTACTAAACATATCATTGGTGCCAGAATGGTAAAAACAGTAAAAAAAATTTAAAAATAAAGTAAAGTAAAGTAAAGTAAAGTAAAGTAAAGCAAAGTAAAGTAAAGTAAAATAAGTATGGATGAGTGCAGATGAGGCTAACATCATGCCATCAAATTGGCACCACTGAGTGAGGGCTCATTAAAAAATGCAGGAACCCATGAGAGTCTTCAGTGTTACCAACAACAAAACTCTTCATGTGCAGCAGAAGAGTGTAAATTTAAAATCTCCTATCATTAAGAAGGAAAAAGCATTTAAAAGGAGCGCTAGATTAAGAGCTAAAAAATAGGTAAGACCTAGAGCTAGCTGTCTCATCTCCAGAAAATAAGATCCTACATAGAATCACAGAATCCTTACTGTTGGAAACTGTCTCTAAGATTATCTTAACCCAGCACCGCCAAGTTCACCACTTATCCACAGTGTCACATCCACACGCCTTTTGAACCCTTCCAGGGTGATTCCACCAATTCCCTGGGCAGCCTATTCCAATGCCTGACCACCCTTTCATGTGAAGATTTACTATTTTTTCTAATATCTAATACAAAGCTCCCCCTGGCACAACTTTAGGCCATTTCCCTTGGTCCCGTCACTTGTTACCTGGGAGACAAGAGCAACCTCCATCTTCTCAGTTCTTCACAATGACACAGCAGGATGCAGTTTTAACTTTTTAAGAAAATCTTTCCTTGAGGAAAGAAAGAAATAAACTAACCAAGTACTTTATTTTTACTTATAGCTTAAGCAGTAAGCACGTATCACAAGCTCATCAGACTTTTTTCACTTAACAGGAGGATTGTTACCTGCACCACTGCAGCTCCTTTCAAGACAGGATAGGACCAATCCTGGAATACCTGCCACTGGGCAGTCCCTCACAGCCACCTACCCAAGTATAAGCATCTGCCAAAGAAAGGCAGAGCTTCAACTCACTCTGCAGTGATAAAGAGTCTTATACAAAGCGCCTTTGAGGGCAGAGTATTTCCCATCAACTACTCTCTAGCGATGAAGCAAGAGGAGTCCCGTGCTTTCTGCTGTGTTTAAAACCCTCATTTCTACCAGGGCAGGTAAGGGCTCCCAGCCATGGAGTGGGGCCAGTGTGGTCATCTCTGGGCTGTGCACACGGAGTGGGGAGCCACAGAGAGGAGAAAAGGCAGCACCAGGGTCCTTACACAGGCAGCTGCCCTCAGTGCACAACTCCTAAGTGCACCCCAGGAGACTCCCATCAGAACTAGAGCAGCCAGGATAATGGAGACTCTGAAACTACTTCAGAACAATAAAAAAACGAAACAGAAAGTCTCCTGGTTTATAAGAAATTACCAGTTTGTTTTCTTTTAACAGCGGACCAAGTTAGAAATGTTGCAGGGTTTGATGTACAGCAATTACACTGATAGTTTTTTACAGCAGGAAAAGCTCTTTGTGTTATTTTTTCTTTGTTTGAGTTGCCTGAGCAAATCCTGTATTTCCTTTCTAACTACTCTGACATCCTCTTTCACCTAACGGTTAAAACACTGTCCATTTTAAATAGTTTATAAAATCTTTGAGACTGTATATAATTAACTTCCAGACATTAATGCGTTCATAAGTTTTCCAAAGAATCACTGTGCTTTGTGAATTCTTACACGGATACAGCACTACAGGTTTGAAGCTTTAATCAACTTTTAATCTACTTTGGTTTTTAATATGAAAGTAATACAGAATGCTAGAATGTGAACCTGCCCTCCCCTTCCTGCATGGCTGTGTATGGACGGATATGTGAAATTAATGAGGGGGGGTAGGTTAGCACAACCCTGTAGCTGGATTAAATGTGGAGTTTCTTACTGGAAACAATTTACTGTATTTTTTCAAACTACGCACTTTGGTCACATGCCTCCAAAAATCAGAAGCAGATTTCTTATTCCTGCAATCTCAATCACATTCCTATTATAAAAATATACCATAATAATTATGCCACAGTATTCTTGGCAGGATCCTTTGCATTATATACCACTGTATTCAAAGAATGAATAACCAAAACACCACAAGTATGCCTGTATTTAAAAAGAAAAAAAAAAAAAAGGGCTATTTTGCCTTAAAAATTCACTTTGGAGCCAGAATTCCTCACTCACTCATTAGTCTCTGTAGAGTTCTAGTCTCCTGTATTAGGAACTGCTTGGTAGCCTACACATGAAATTAAAGTCAATAGTTTTTCTCATTAAACATTCCAGACCCCAGACACTTCTTTGTGATCCCAGACACTTCTTGTCATGTTGTGAATCATACCTACATTGTAGATGGACTTCTAATTTTACAGTTGAAGCAAGAAAGGGACACTCTCCTTTTTTGGTTTCTTCTCTTAAAATAACATTAATTCACACAGATCTACAGCGCTTCACATCTACACCATATCAGAATTAAACATCCCGTACCAGGGACATGATCACTTCTTTTGCTCAACCCATCACTCTAGGTCCAAGAACTGGTAGCTTTATTGAATTGGGCTTTATAGCTTTCAAATTAGTGCAATATGGAAGTTTGAATCAAGCCTGAAGATCCTTATCATATTACAGCAGTGCTGATACAATCTAAATCTCTAGGGACTTATTTTTCTTTGGCAGGAAAAACAAATTTCACCATTTGTAAATGTTATTGAATTTATACACAATGGCTAAAGTGCACATCCATTTAAATAAAAGCCATTAAGCTTGTTTAAAAAAAAAAAAAAAAAGAGAACCCACCAGAAATGCCAGCTAACATCTTGGCTTAATGCAGTAGCTGCAGTAGTTAAAGAGTTGATATGTCTAAGGCTCTATTTCCTGCCCTCGGAGGGGAAAATAACTCAGTGACCTGAAAGACTTCTCCACCTACTTGGGTTGTAAGCACACTGTCAGGTCCTGGTGCAGATTTACTTGGTGCTTTCAGGGGATTTCAAGGCCTGAGGCTGGGTGGGGAGGATGGTGCACCTGAAAGGAGCCAAAATACTCCAAGCAGGGGAGCCTGGGCTCCTGCATCGCTGCCCAGCACTTAGGAGAGCAAGCACAAGTCTGCAGGCTTTGCTTAGACAAACTCCTGAAGAGGTCTCTGCCTCAGCCCTCTTTACTTATGGTAACACCAGGAGGAGAGACTTGGGCTTTGTAGTCAAACTGGGATTCCCAATTCTCCACCAGGAACATTTGCCCTTCTCCTTTCTTGTCTGTTTCAGCAGCAACCAGCTGATGCTATCAAATACAACTACAGTCAGCAGGAAGCTATGGGGATATTCTCTCACACATATCCCCCCAAAACTGTAGGTGCCAAAACATCAGCTTGGAGAAGACAGGATAAAGGGGTTTTTTGGAGTAGGACACAGTTCACAACACCATGAGCAGCCACATGGACCCTACCAAAGAAGAGAAGCAAAGGGCAGAAAGGAAGAACAACCCAAGACAGGAACATTAACACATTCTGCCCACAAAGACTCCTTGTGGCGTAACACATTCCAAGTCTATTGGAACAACTCTTAACCCATGGCATCAGAGAAAAGCCTCCTCTAGGAGCTGGCAGAACAGCGTGTTTCAGGCTGAGGGACAGGGGCTGGGGTGGCTGCAAAACTCCCTACTTGTCACCTATTACACAGCCTGCTCCACAAGCAGGAGGGGGAAACCAGGCCACAATTGGCACAGTCTTTTCTACTTCTCAGTTCACACATTCATAAATACCTGAGGGTGTCGATTCCAAAGTAAATGCTCTCCTACCTTCAGCCCTGGGACCTCCTGAAGAGGACAGAGGATCTGGGAGTTAGACACCAAAAGTAAACTTGAGACACAGTCCCTTGGAAAATTGAAAGCAGACCTTGATTTCTGCATGCCAAGAGCTCTACAGCAGTAACACAGCTTAAGGCTTCCTTTCCTGTACCCCTGTAATACCAGCATGTTACTCACACATTAAAAGAACAAAAAGAGTACATGGAGGATTAGGTTTCCTCACAAAAAATTGCTTTGTAGCTTCACAGCTACAGACTGCCCTACTCACAGTCCATCCTCCCATGGTACGTGGATACCCCTTTCCCACTGAAGGTGATCAGATAAAAAAAATTCCAGCTCTTGCCTCTAAATTGTAACTTACTATACATTGTATGGCATTGTCAAATCATCCACCCCAAAGAGAAAGAGATGCATGATTTCCAGAATGAAGTCACCAGTGTACAAAATTAACTCAGTGACCACATCAGCAACAAGCACAAAGTTGCAAACTCTGATTGCTTTGCAAAAGCAATTAATCATCACTCTGAAGGGAAAAAAAAAAAAAAAAGGAAAGCAAAGGGGAAGAAGGCACTTCTCCATTTTTGGGGCATTTTCCTCATTTTTATTTTGTCTGCCACAGAATATAGCATTTTCACTATTTGTGTACAATTATTTACTAAAAATTCGCGTAGAAAGATCAAAACCTGTGCTGGACCTACCTCTGGCAGATGGGGAAGCTTTGGTTTTCCGTACCATCCCAGTTCGGCAGAGGTAGTAGTGTTGACCGAAACTTTTTCCTCTAACACTACACGAACATTACACCCTTGCTTGGGTACACTATTAAGTGTAAGTCACTCTAAGTATTACTGAGAATAGACAGAAGAATTTAAAAAAAAAATCAGAGGGATTATTCAATTCACTGTACTGGAAGAGTCACTTTAACATAACAGAAACCACAGTACTACTAAACACACTTTCTCATGCTTCGCCTTGAAAAAGAATACAGCCCCATCATAGCAGAGATGTAAAACGATCCCAGCAGTGGTTTATTCAGCAATTCAGGCAACAGAATTTGACAGATGACCACCAAGAACTGTTTTCTGGAGGAAAAACACTCACCTTGGGTGCAGCCACCCATAGCAGAGGCGGCAGAGGGGCTGCAAGTCCTGGCACCGCAGCAGCCCGCTCTGCCCTCCGCTTTCAGAGGCTTCCCAAGTCCTTCCCTGCTTTTCTTTCAGTGCTCCAGCTCTGGCCGGCAGCCGGCGAGCAGAGACTGAGTGCTGTCCCCCAGCATGTCCCCGCCGGTCCCCAGTCCCGCTTACCTTCCCCAGGGCGCTGCCCGCAGCCTCCCGGCTGTCCCGAGACTGCCGCGGGAACAGGGACACGCAGGCACAGCCTCTCCCTGCCCTGGGCATGCCAGGAAACTGTGCCTAACACTTCACAACGCACAGCCGTCGGGAACTAAAAACAGATCCTGCGCGAGGCTGGATGTATTTTTGTCTGCAGGCTACACACCCTCCTCCCGTTCAATTTTTTCCATTGGTGGAGCAGCAGGATGCAGGCTTAACCAGAGGGTGGTTTTCCACGGGCCGCCTGGAACGATTATGCGGGCCGGCCTGCCGCGATGCCGGGCAGCCGCCCGGGAATACACCGTGACTGAGCTCTTGTCTGACCCCACATTCCTGAGCCTCCAGGCTGCTTCCACAGGAAAGCTGCTTGGAAATCTGCTGAATTGCAAGGCGTTTGCCTGCCTGAAGGTAGCTCCGGGGTCTCCTCCTCTTTTCTTTTTTCTTTCTTTTCTGTCTTTTGTGGGTTTTTTTCCTGGCTTTTTTTCTTTCTTTCCAGAAGCTTGTTAGGAGGGAGTAGGTAACCCTAACATCCTTGAGTGAGACACCCTGGCAAAAATGTAATTCCTCAAACCACAGCAGGAATGTTGTAGTCACAAAAACACACTCTTAGGAGCAGCTCTCAGTTGTGTTTGACAACTCTGCACAACAGCATCACGGATACAACCACAAACCCTGGCACTCTCTTCCTTGCTTTTGTCAGACATTTACACTTTCCCGTGGAAAGAATTACCTTCCTCAGTACGTTTTTAATAACTGTTTTTTAATAACTGACCTTAGATAAAATGTGTCTCCTCACATGCAAATGGCATCACCCAAGATATACAGAACTAGGCTATTAATCTGCAGCTAGGTGCATGAACAAATTTTATTACCAGAAAAGCTCAAAACTTCATTGATTGCCTGCAGCAGCAGTTGGTGAACAAACTCGGCCAAAAAACAATGCATTTATTCAAATATTCTAATAAAATTGCAGAGTTACATTCAAGTGCCAAGTGTGAAAATACAGCCAAGTTACACTGCAGATGATGTGTTCATTTGAAAAGAAATACATGAACACTATAATAAAAAGCACTAGCAACCCACAAAAGCCCCAAATCAATATGTAGGTACACAAAAAATGAAATAATGATTTGCACAGTAAAAGAGGAATTGCCAGCTAAAAGTGGACCCCTGTTTCACTGTGTCCATTATTCAGACTCATTACAGAGGAAACTAGAACCCAGAAGCTTTGAAGTAATTTGGAACAAAGTTCTATTTAATCTCCAAAGTTCAGTTATAACTAGCTCATCCACTGGAAAACAACAACTTGGCTATCTTCTCAAACTTCACAGGTTAACAGTATTATCACTGAATAGACTCTTCCCATCACGGCAAAGGTCAAATCCTTGAAATCTACCAAACTCCATTAAGTTTTCCATATGTGAGTTCCATAGGCCAGTTTTTGTAAAACCTAATAGAGCAGTACATGACTTATGCCCATACTCCTAAATTCTACATCTGAAAATAGGTCTGTGGGCTTCACATCTGGTTGTTCCAGTAGAAACTTTTCCCTCTGTGCAAAGCAGACTATTTTCTTCTTCATGTTCCTGGTACAGTTACATTCTTTTCACTTAGCATTGCTGTGGTCCAATTATTTCACTAACAGGCCAGATCCAAGTCCCAGGACTAACATGGAAGCAAGGACAGCTCACGAGTCAAAGTACCAGGTCTCTCTCAGGAGAAACAGCTGGCCCCTGGTCCTATTCCCCTTCTCACACAGAGTATAGCATTTCCCCCTTGAGTCCATCTCTTAGGTCACTAACGAAACCACGTTCAAATGATTCCTTAGATAAAATTACTACCCAACCAGTCCAGAAGCCTTTCATCAGCAGCTATGCTGTTGAATTTATCTATCTTAAAGATGAACATTCAGAAGGCTAAATGCTATTCCCAAAAATGTCTCTCCAGCACCCTTTTCAAAAAAACAGGGATTCTTCTTCAACTCAATGAAATATACCTAGACCAAGCTAACCTAGAAGCCAGAGGAATCACATTAATGCCTCACAATCTTTCAGTAGCAGTTAGTAAGGCTGTCCTTTCTCTTCCACTTCTATTTGCAGAGGGTTACCCCCAAATGTCAACACGTATTCCTGCTATTAGTGCAAAACGCTCAGTCCTGTACTTTCTTCTTCTTGAAGTTCACTGTATGTGATCACTGCAGTCCTAGAGGTCATTCAGCTACCTACTACATTATTTCTACTCTACCTGTGTATTCACTATGCCTTCCACTTTTTATCAGCCTGTTCCATCAATGCAGTCCCTCTCTTTACGACCAGGCAATCAACATTCATTACATTTGGTCTTAAGACTCCAGTTGATACCCCAAGTTCATTTTCAAGTAAGTTTTATTTTCAAAACTTCACCTCCAATATACCTAATTGATTACTTTTAGCACACAGACATTGCACATTAAAGGCATACTTTTCTGACCTCTACTTGACTTATGTGGTGCAGTCTAGCTTGTGGGTTACAACATGAGAGTCCTTATTTATTACACTTCCAAAGCTGACTCTCCACATCCACCTTGTTGCCCTTTTCTCACCTACTGCCTTGCCATTATTAACTTGGGACAACCTGATAATGAAATACTCTGTGGAGATCAACAAGGAGTGGGCAAGTCCCATAGTGAAAACAATAGATGAATCTCTTACTACTGCGAGAAGTATTTATGCACCTCACCATCTTCCACAAATGTATTGTCATCATAACATTGCTGGGAAAGGGAAGGGTGTCATTATCCTTATTTTCTAAAGAGTTACTAGGTCACATAGGAAATTAAGGGGTATTTCAGTACAGCAAGAGGAATCCCCCAGCTTGTGTTAATTTATGTCTCTGGTAGTTTAATGGCTCTTAACGTCTCTGTTTTGCAATAAAAACAAACTGCAGGTTGTGCAGAGAAGCCCATAATGGAACTAAAAACAAAGTTGTATGTATTAATTTTTGAGAATTCCTTTCTCTCCATCTATAAAGATGTTTTAAAGTCACTTAACATCTTTACAGATGAAGATAAATGAATCCTCAAACTTAAAGACAGGTATTTTAACCTATCTTTTACATCACTTTTACACTCCAAAACCTTAGATTTTACTTCAAAAGTGCTGACATCCCACTGTCACCACAGTTTTGTTTCCTAAGCAATGGAAATCCATGAAGCAAAGATAGAAAAGGCACCCCGGTATTCATGCTGAGACAATGGTATGCCTTCTTCCTTAAAGTCAGTCTGCTTTCACACACATATGCATGCCTATAAAATATCTTTTCCTAGACACAGTCCAGTCTGTTTCTGAAATGCCAGTTCTCCATCCTGCCTCTTGACCTCTCCTGCCTGGCTCACCTGACATTGATACAGCTGAGCTGTGTGAAAATCCCTGATCCATGAGGTCCCCCAACTAATACTCAACAGATGGGTGCTGGATGGGCACATGTGGAAAGATATCAGTGTCCTGCGGATCATGGCTTAACCACAGACTGTTACAGTACACAGATGTGTACAGAGCCTTCCCATGAAATCCAAAACAGGTTTCCATGCTCTCTGAAACAGAATCTATGTAGGAATTAAAGAATTTTGAAGTAGAAAACTTGTGTACTCAAATCAGAAACCTCTAGTGGAGCTCTCAAGAAAGCTGGGAAGCTATGCTAGATTAAGTGTAACTAATGCTAAAAAATAATTGCATGTTTTTGTCAACAGGATAATAACCAGAGATGAGTTTCAAAGCCTTGCTGATCTCATGACTGAAACATCTGAATCATGCAACATCTGCTAAAGAAATATTCTCATTAAACCGTACTTAAGATCCATTCTTGGTATCCTCGGCCTTGAAGCGGAACCGCACAAGAAACACGGTGGTCTCCCATTCGACCAGTGGTGAAGGCAAACCTTACACCACAGGAAATTCTTCCATAAAGACATCAGTTCAGTTTCTGAGAACTCAACCTTCTGCAAGCCAGTGCTCACACAGTTAGCTTTCTGGTCTCATCTCAAAATGTTTATCAGATGTAAAATGACAAAAAACAATTGAAGTCATTCATTACTTAATTCTGATTCAGAGGAGTTTGGGAAAAGAGTAAACAGGAGCCTGTGTGTTAGCCTGTTATTCCTGCTCACCAGAAAGCTGGCCATTCACTTACTGGATGAGATCATCAACACAGCTCTGCCTATAGGTCAGAATAGATGTTAAGCAACGCAAACACGATGTACATGAGCACAGTTTTATACCCTTAGTTATCACAGAGACTTACAATGTCCTAAGTGCCTACTACTTTTCTGTCAGTCTCCTGTTCTCTCTGTGAAATGCTGTGATGAAAGAGATCAAAGGGATTCTCCCCATCCCCACCTCCCTGTGGAGTCAGTGTTCCCTTGCCCAGCTGAGCAGAGAAGAGGGGCTTGCTGTACAGACACTCTCCACACACACCTTGTGTCCAAAACAGTGAGAATCCACTGCCATTTAAGGGATGCAATAAAAGACATTTGATCTTTAAAGCAAGAAGCAATTTTTCCTTTCTTTTTATGTTGCATGGTTCTTTAGCACTGCTGTAGATAAGGGCTTACTCTTTGTGGTTATGAACTATTTTCAAGTCTTACAGAGAACATTTGGGGAACTGAAGTTTCTTGTCTTATTCCTTTCAGTATAATTAAACTAAGAAAGATAAAGCGTGATCACATGATGGCAAGGCACATGGCATGAGCATTACTGAAAAATGCAAAGCTAGGAGAGAAAAAAAAAAGATGAACTATGCAGCCTCAATTTCAACAACTAAGCATGCTGGATTCGAGAAGCCTGGTATGCAATGATCCACCAGTAATCCTACACTTGGGACTGGCTGGGATAGAGCTAATTTTCTTTATAGTAGCCCCTATGGTGCTGTGTTTTGGATTTGTGATCAAACAGTGGTGACAGTACGTGGCTGTTCACACTGTTGTTGAACAGTGCCTGCACAAGCATCAAGGATTTCTCCATTTCTCACTCCATCTTGCCAGGGAGCAGGTTGGGGTGGGCAAGAGGACACAGCTGGGACAGCTGATCCCAACACACCACATAATCCCACACCATGTAATGTCATGCTCAGTAATAAAAATGAGGGGTTGTTTTGGCAGGGTTCTCATTGGCACATCTGAGACCAACAAGGCCCTCACAAGGGTTAACCCCTGCAACAAAGGCTTCCCTCGGAAGCAGCGGTACCCACATCACAGAGAGGCTTGCCCTGCACAACCTCAAAGGCTCACACTTTTTACTAGTCTCTTTTCTTTAGAACTAACAGTAAAAGCTGAATTTTTGAAAAAAACCTGAGAAACACTGATACATAAGACCAAGACTGGAACCTGTCCTTAAGAGTACTTGCTACATCCAATATCACTAGAGCAGAATTGATGCATCTTTTTTTGTCAAGCACTCTACTTCAACAACACACGTTTTCAATATCCAATGAACAGTAACAAATTTGAGCGAGCCAAATAATTTTAACTAAATAGGTATTTGTGTCTTCCAAACTATAATTAAAAGCTCTTTTACTGCAATAGATACATGTAAAAAGGTTCTCAATTTAGGACAGTTACTTTGCAGGAACAAAAATCTAAAGCTTGGACAAATCTCATAAAAATCTGAGTGCAAAGGATTTTGGAATACATTATGTTACAAAATGAGAACTGAAGCCTTCATACATGCCATTTTTTTAAAAATTGTCTACTAAACATGTAAAAATAATTGAAGGTGGAGTCATTTGTCACAAGAGCATACTAGGAGCTCTTACAACATAAATATTTACAAAGCACATGTGTTATTTCACATTGCATTACTACCATTGGTTGTTCCATTAACTGATCCAACAGACCAGCTAATTGCTTGTGCAAAATTGACTATTTGCTGTCATCCATTCAAGACAGAAGCACAAAGTTGCCGGGGGGTAGGAAGCTTTAAGGGGTTGTTTTCTAACCAAACCTATTAAATAATTATTATATAACTTCTCTTTAGAATACTGATCATGAGTTCCTCAATCAAGTTAGAAAAAATGTGCAGACAAATAAATGTTACAGAAGGATAAGTAAGGCAAAGTTTCTAAGAAAATTGTGTCAAAACATTGTTTACTTCAGTAGCATGAACCAAAAGGCATATAAAATAGATTGTTGCATAATGAATTTCAACTAAAGCAGTCCTGAATATGCGTATGATTTCGTAGGATGTTTCAAGACATGCATGTTTCCACAGAAATTTCAGATCCTAGGGTTAGATGAGTATACAGCAAATTCTGATTAACAATACCTCTAATCATTCTGTTTGTAGAGAAGCACTTCAAAATGCAAAACAAGAAATTAACATAACAGAAGGAATATTAAAGAAGTCAAATTTGGGATGGGGACGTTGTTTACCTCTTTTTTTTTAGTCTTGCTTGTGCTTTCTCATTACAGCTAACTGGCAAACATACTAAAAGTGGTCAATGGCAATATTAGCAGCTTATTACAATATCATTAAATTAACTAAAAGAAATACTGGGGTATAAAAGCTAGATGAAGTCTGGCTAACATGTGTTGCTTACACCCACACACACTGCCTCAACAGAGCGACGACGCACAAATCCTGCAAAGCTATTTGCCTGAAGCAGAGCGAACAATGAGAACAAGTTCAACATCTGCCAGGGTGTCCAACTGCTCACAACCATTTTTCTGGTCAGAGGGGGCATTGTTTAAGTTGACAGGTTCCTAATGGCCTGAATTATTTAGCAATTCTCAAAAGACTCTTTCTACTCATTAGAGAGGAAAACGTGACCCACCCCAGCCAGCGTTGCCTTGCTCCCCGGGAGCCGATCATGCTAATTGAGGAGAGCATCACAATGTGTCCCATTTTAATCACATGAGTTAAGCAGGCAAGAGGCTTCTATTATCCTCCCCCCCCACAACGAAAGATGGAGGCCGCCAGTTCCCACAATAATACGCACCTCAGTTTATCATCACCTCAACATTTTTTAAAGCCTTCAGTCTGAACAAAGAGGGTATGTGTTGCTGCTAAGCCCTACACCCACCGAACTAAGTAGAGAAGTGAAATACACTACAGAGAAAATTGAAACACACAGTTTGAAGCCCGAATGCTAAGTGAGCAGCAGTAAGCATCTCAACACATGGGAAGTTAGGAGGAGGCAAAATAGCTGTTTATTGATTTTTTTCTTCTCATCTACCATATGACAGATGACAGGTATAAACAAAATAGAGTAGCAGCACAGAGGTTACAGACAAGTGACACGCATAGCTAAAATGCCAGATCTTTCAAACATATTCCCACCTCTAACATACATAGAAATGAAGGGGAATGCTACTAGTAGCAGCAGCTTTACCTATGACGGATTATTTCTCAGTCACTTAGGAGCAATCAAACATGCTCTGCAGCAGTAATTATCTCACCTAAACCTAGCCTTTCTCAACATGGGAAAAAAATGCAAGCCTTACAAATAAACAGGACTGCCTTATTTTCTTCAGAGCCTCCAAAACTTGGAATCTCTTCAAAACCTAAGATCTGAACAGAATTCCTCACGTAAACTTCATAAGGAATGTTAGTGCAGCAATTAGGAATGTCTGCATTAGATCTCTTTTACCAAAACACAGACCATGCGTGAGAACAAAGAGATTTACAAATGCATTCAAAAGCTATAAGGGAAGACATGTAAATATTTGGTAGATTACCATTTGGAACACAACAGCTATAGAGAACTGCCAATTTGATGGAAGGAGAACACTTCCAAATTAATATTATTACTTCTTTTCTTAAGCAAGCACAATTTGAATAAGAAACAACAAAAATGAATTGCCTTAATGCATATAATAGAAATTCGGGAAATTCCTTTCTTATTCTCTAAAGAGATGCTACAAAGATAAGCCTTTCAATTAATGTGATCAAAAAGTAAGCCACCAGTTTACTTAAAAAAAATCTTTATTTTGTCATCTGCATATAAACATTTCCAGAAGCAGAAGATTAAGTCAGCGAGCTAAATGGAAAAACATAAAAATCTTCTGCTGGCATGACATTGTGATTAAATAACTAACTAAAAGCCCAAAAAAGCAGAGAGACAACATGATGCTGGCCTATTCAGCCATAAAATTCATTTCCAATAACCACATTTCAGCATGTAGCTTAGATCATACGTAGCATTTTCCTATTTGAGAGCGTGCAAGATTGATTGTTACAGGCTCAGTTGTCCCATACACAGGCAAACAACATGTAAGGAATGATTAAATCAGCAAGATTCCCCCACTGAGCCTCCTACACAAGCTTACACTCAGGCAAAAGAGAGGTGGGGTCTCTCCCAAGAAACAAAAGCAGAGGATTATGAGAGAAGCCCAAGACCATCTGCACAAAGTCATGTGGCCAGGGATTTCCTCTTCCCCTTACTGTGTGCTGGGCACCCTTTCCCACTTCCAGTCTGAGCTGCACGGTGGGCAGCAGAGCTGGACTTAATTCCCAGCTCAGGGACAAAAGAGAATCAGGGACCAGGGGTTTCTGAGGCCCTCTTTGCCCATACTTACTGCCTGCCAAGCTAAGCCACTTAGGGATGTAATCCTTAATACCCCAATGTGCACAAGTTCATAATGTCTGGGTCATTGTAAAATTCTGCACACCCTGGGCCCAGCCCCTCTTGCATTCCCGAGAGCGGAGCCCGCCAGGCACGGTCACCCTCCTTCCACCCATCTCCCAGGCACAGAGCAGGCGGCTTTTCCGTGCAACCACGGAAGACACAAGCCTTTCCCCATGTGTATCCCAGCTCCATGTGAATTAACAAGCTGAGCATCAGCGTTCTGTGTTTTCTATTTTCTCTAACTAACTTAAGTTCCTTTCTCCTTGCCTGAGGTAGAAAGATCAGGGAAGAAAAAAATAATGTTCTTGACCTCAACAGGATATCTTGTTAGGTTATGGCAGCCTCAAGGACTCTTTCCTGGCATCTGAGAAGGGGTTTACAACTAACATTCCTGTTGTTTCACTTTTTCCATGAGGCCCAGAAGGTAATTCTATAGCATTTTTCCAAATATAATGAAACATTAACTCTGTTTGCAGTAAAAGTAACTCACAAAGCAATGTTTGGATGCTCTTTGACTTCAGTATCCCGAAGCAATGTGCTGCAGCAGATCTGTTTTTCCAAAGTGCTCAACACTTTCTAAACAACACTCGTGCTGTGTGAACAGTCTTCTGTGTGGCAGCAGTTTCTGAGCCCTGACTGCTCTCTCCCTCCTTATCAAGCTGCCTTTTCGGCTTCCTGAAATATTATTGCTGACATAATGGCATTGTTAAGATAGAGCCCAATCCAAGCCAGCCACAGATAATAGAAATACTTTTCTGGGCTTTGGATCAGGAAAAAAACAGTGAAAGTGCCCAGAGGAAGAAGTCCCTGCTTTTCATTTCAGAATAGTCCTTAAAATATGCCTTATTCTAGGTATTTTATCCTTGACCTTATGGCAGGCTGCTAAGATACACTGAGGCAACATAATGAAACATATCCTCCATCTTAAATTCAGGTTATTCCATCTTTACTATCTCAAACTTGCATGAAAATAAATTTTAAAAAAAATCAAGAAAAGATTACATTAAGCAAACTGTCACTTTGTTTAACTGTGCTAAATACAGAAACAGAACACTCTGTTCACCGAATGCCCTCACTACATACTGACTTTATCAATGCTGGCATTAGTTTTGACACATGGGACAGTCTGCAACCTCTTCTTGCAGGATGTATTTGTGAAATGCAAGATGACCTCAGGACCATCCCCTGGAAATCTTTAACTCCTCTCTATTCACCAAAAAAATTAAGCAGTATTTACCTTTCAGGTCCAATCAAACCTTGTTAAATACCCCCCATAGATACATATAAATTGGTCAACCTTCCAATGCATGATTTATGTCTGGATCTAGATTTTGAACAATATTCAAAACCAAGGAATGTCTGGATCTCAAGGTTTTACTTAATTGTGTTTGGAATAAATCAAATCCACAGTCTAGTTTTCACTTCAGCTCTGCACTTCCAAAATGCTTCCAGCGTAATATTTTAATCTGGTCAAATCACTATTTTTAGTAAGTGGAGATAATAAAAAGTTATAAAAAATCATGTGTTTGATAAAATAATTTTCTTGAAAAGTGAAATTGGTGGAGAGGGGCAAGTCCATATAAAATCCTGCCACGTTTTGGTAACTTAGCATTTTGCATTTTTCCACAAGAAAATTCCACAGCTGACAGCTCTGAATTTGATAAATGAACACATACACAGAGAAAAAAATGCAGAGCACCTCATTTTCCATGTGATGGTCTGTATTTGCAACATTAAGATGAATTGTCATAGCTCAATGTCCCTGACAGACAGCAAGCCCTCTGTAGTGGGGACACTTGTTTGGCCCACCAGCATCTGAAGAACTGAGAAAAACTACAATTCTGTGCCAACAGTACAGTGCTTTTCATATGCTTGTCAGTCCCAGTTATAGAGTTTGTAGCTGTTACAGCAAGCTAACACCTCAACATGAACAAAAGTGAAAACTCAGCAGTGACCCTTGCAGAGACTGCAAATATTTTTGAGTTTGTTCCTTTGTCAAGGTACACACAAATAAACAACTTTAACTATGAGCAATTCCATTATTAGGAAATGAGAATGGCCAATTAACCAATGGCCATGCCTCACTGGAAAAAGTGTTTCCTGATCTTCAGAGAGAACCTCCTGTGGCTTCAGGCTCTGCCCATTGCCTCTGCTCCTGATGCCAGGCACCACTGAAAAAAGCCTGACTGCATCTTGTTTGTACTCTCCCCTCAAGTATTTTCATGTCAGTGAGATCCCCCTGAGCCTTCTCTTCTCCAGACTGAACAATCCCAGTTCTCAGCCTTTCCTCATCCAAGAGGTGTTTCAGTCCATCATCCTTACAAGCCCTTCATCAGACCGTCCTCAGTACATTTATTTCTCTTTTGTACTGGGGAGCCCAAATGTGAACACAGTATCTCAGATGTGGCCTCACCAGAGTTTAGAGTCAGAAAAGCAGGAGAACTGCTGGTCTGGTGTTTTGGTGGGGTTTTTCTGTTGGTTTGGTTTTTTGGGTTTTTTGTGTGTTTTTTTTGTTTTTGTTTTTTGTGGGTTTTTTGGGTTTTGTGGTTTTTCTTTTGCTACCATTGCTTAAGAAAACTGTTACTGCAGAAGAGGTGAGGTTCAGAACTACTTACACAAATGTGCAAGAGAAGGAGGGGAACCAGAAATTCACCTTCACACTTTCTGGCAGCAGAGGCTGAGAAGCCCTTAAACTAAATGCCTACAACGATTTGCTTGCCACAGGCTGATGGGAAAATGGAGATGCCGACCAGAGCCACAACAGGAGTCTGATTAGAGCTTTCTGGCCAAAAGCTGAGCTGACAAGCTCCCCACAGGGCAAGAGCCCCTCTGCCTTGGCATGGAGAGAAGCCCAACATCACTAAAAACCAAAGCTACTAAATGTGGCTCATTGGCTCACCCATTTGGTGCCCTCTATCATGTCTGCTTCCTACAGGTTTCTGTGATGGCCATTATAGATGGTGAAAGAAAGCAGCTGCTTTATTTACATCCTTTGGCAGGAACGGGCAAAATGTCTTTCTCTCCTTGGCTCTGAATTACAAGGAATTACAAACAAGCACAAATGGATGCATGTGCATTTCCTAGGGATAGAATTACAAGTCCAGCTTTGTTTCCGTGAAGGAGATCCATCTCCCTTTCAAGAAGTCTCCACAGAAAACTCTCTTATTCTGCAAGTACAGGCTGAGCATCAAATTTGACCTATTACAGCATGCAGCACTTTTCCCCTGCTTTGTACCAGCATAAACGAATGCACAAGACAGAAGGATCTTGAAAGATGTTCCCTGCTTCTATCACTTCTTGCTCAAGAATGGAGTGCAAACAGCAGATCTGGTCATGCCTCTGTCATTCATTCTTATTGGTAGAGGAAATAAGAAACAATTCTAATAAAGCTTGTCTCAAGTACAATCGGCACGGAGAGCAGTCTTTCTAAAATACTGGAAGTTGTTTTAACTAAACACCTGAGTTCAGAGCACTGACTCAGAGGATGGCACTTCTGGCAAGCGTACAACATGGACTAAAAAACACGTATGGTGTTGTTACTCTGGGAAACAGAGTTCCTTATGACTCCAGAAGTACCACTTACTACCCAGGAAATGCAATTTCCATGGAGAAAAGCACAGTGTGGCTCTTCGGCTATGCACTGATTTATATTTAAAACTATCAATTTTCCCTTTCTCTCTGTATTACTGCATTTCTCCTACTACACCAAGTTTAATGTAGGTACTCTTAGGAAGCCCATAAACAGCAATTTTCTTCCTGTACTTGGCTTGTACTGCTCAGCCATTGTACTGCTTTTTTCCTCTCCCCTCCCCAGGGACTAGACTCACCAGGTTCTTTCACTTTCTCTTATAATACAAGTCTCTCTCAATAATGTTGTTGTTTTTTTTTTCTGGTTTAAATTGCTATTTTGTACTCTATGAGGTGATGTAGCCATTCAGGATCTAAACGAGGTGGCAGATGAAACAGTAACTTTATCCTGCAAGCTCCAGGTCCATAGCAGAACTGGGGATGGCTAAGACAGTGAAAAGATGAACCCCTGCTCAGAAAAACTAAGTGCAAAACCTTATGAATTCACATTTGGCTGACTCTAAACCATGAGGTCATACGTAAGATTTTCCTTTTCAATTAATATTAGGTTATTCTTTAAAAGGAGAAAAAAAAAAAAAAA
>WAAE01018269.1:86249-117060 GCA_013400495.1 Nicator chloris | reverse complement strand
AAAAAAGAAAAAAAACACCACAAAAAAACCCCCAACAACAACAACTAATTTTTGTACTATTTTAAAACAAATTGGCTGGTAACACCAAAAAGTCCAGCTGCAGGACAAACAAAACTCCAACAATGCTAGACTGTCATCCCCACATCAGGAGTAACTTCAATGAAATCAATGCACTTGTTCTGAAGAAAAGAAAGAAATGTTGGTGGAAAAAGGACAATCAAGCTGTTTTGCTGAGTTTAATTCACCTATTTCACACAGTTTCATCTGTTTCTCTGTATATGAGATGAAGATTGAACCTGTGACCACCCTGGAACACAGGGGAACTGAGAAACCTGCATTTCAAGAACACATTGAAGATCTTCACAACTTATGTAACTTAGTTACATTATTCACCATTGCCACTGTTCCCTATTTCCTTCCAAAAAATGGTCACACCAGATTCTTCTGAAGACAATGAAGGCTATGTGAAGTGATGGACTATAAGGTCCCTTTTTCTCTTTGCTAGAGCATTCAATTTTCAAGCTGTCTCTGTCCCTTTAGAAAACACAGTATAAAGCTGACAAGTGGGAAAACAAAACCAAAACATTTCACTTACAGAGGATTAATCCAATAGGAACTTCATGAACTGAACAAATTGAAACTGTGGCAACCCCCCACTCATCCCCCAAAAAACCCCAAGCAAATGACAAAAGCATTGAAACTCTCCCATTTTCTCACTAAGATTGCCTGAAACCAGATGGGGTTTCCCAAAGACATATGGTCCTACTTATATTGAAGTAAAATTCGGATCTGATCATTTTAATCCCCCATAGCTAAATCCTATTTGCCTAACCAAGAGTTAAAATAACTAGCACAGCTCTCCTTCCTCTGCTGGTTCACTGGGAGGCATCTACTCTGCTTTTCCTTGCTTTAAGCACTCAAGATAAGCAGTTCTTAAGGGCCACAAGACATTACCCTACAGATCATGTAACTTAAATATTCTTCCTCCTCCAGCTTTTGGGAGAAAAGTTCTCCATTTCCCTTATCTTCTGAAGTAGTCCCTTAAGAGAATGCATCCTTGGGTTTAGGGTTTGTCTTTTGGTGGGGTTTTTTGTGTCTTTTGTGGTGGTTTTTTGTGTGGTTGGTTGGTTTTGGTTTTTTGGTTTTATTTTTTTGCAAAAGCTGTATCTGTTTTACTTACAACACCAACAGACAGAAGAGGAAACCTGCAACTGCAGCAACACAGGTCATTAATCAGTCCATAAAATTGTTGTCAAGACCTGGACAAAATTCACAGACTGTTCTGTGTTCACAAAGTTCTCATCAAACATCTGTAACAGTGTGGGCCGAGGGGAGTCTAGAGCACTTGAGACAATTGATTTTGCCAAGATTATGTTATGAAAACCCCAAAAAACAAAGATACGTCATGCTCAGACTGTGTATCTTAGTGTGCCTCCTTTTTATTTACTTAAAGAAAAAAAAAATTTCCATCTGGCAAATTTTAACTTTTTTTTATTCAGCTCTGTCCCCAAATACTCATCACTGCCCTACTTGCTCCTTTTCTCCCATAATAAATTCCTTTTTTGACCAACATCACATAGCTTCCAGGTATCATTAGCTGCCTCCACACTTAGACTTTTCACAAGGGGCTGGAGGCTAGGACGTCTTCAGTGTCTCTGGACAGTGGTCCTGGAGCACTAGGGCATAGCCCCTGACTGGGTGGCATGGAAGGGGCTAGGAAGGAGGGCAGCCAAGTCACACTTCCACAAGGCTTTTGAATTAATTTCTGTTAGTTCCACTAAATAACTGCGTATTTTGATAAACTTTCTCCATTCTCTCCTGTAGCCACAACATTTAAGATATTCTGGACAACAAAATAGAGTAAATACATTGTTTATCCATTTTGTATATAACTTGAACCTCAAAAAAACAAAACTTGACACTTAAATTAGGAAGCCATGAAAATGCCATGTGTAAAAGTACACAAAAGAGCACCAAATGAAGAATTTGCTAAAATTAGGTACAATCATACAGATGTTTAAATAGGAATGATTCCTTATAACATGACTTGCTGATGTGCACAAAAGATAACTATGACAGCTTCTCAGTTGCAAAACAAAATTTAGCACAGTAAATAACCTTGGAGAACCAACCTAGCTCTAGGAAGGGGACTTGTGCCCAGTACAAAATCAGTTTAACACACTCACTACTACCACACCCAGGTGACTCTTAGGACAGCAGCACCAGTCACTCCATACTCTCCCATGCTGAGGAAGCCCAGTTTCCACAAACATACAGGATTTGAACACGGCAAAAGCCTGCAGACAGACACACCAGATGCTGGTCTGTTTTTCTCCTACCCCAAATCAGTTCACATTAAAAACTCTGGCTTACCACCAGGGAGGGAAGTGGGTTGGTCTGTTCTGCCCTCCCTTCCCACTTCCCTCCCAGGCCACACATGAAGGTAATGAGAATGCATAATAAGAATCAGACAAAATTCCTGTTTGTACAATAGCTGCACTCAGATGAGGGGCTCCTTGCACAGGCACGGCATGAGGAGGAAACCCCAAACCCCTCTTTTTCCAAGGCTGTTCCTCTCACAGGGACAATTATATGCAATGCCACTTAACTCTGAGGTATCTTATACCCACCTGAAAAGCAGACCAATTTTTATTGTTCTTATTTTTCCAGAACAGAATAAATACAATTTTGAAAAGAGAAGGGAAGATTGCACACAACCCCCAAGGGCAGGGTACAGTCTCTTTATGTCCAGCTATGCCGCAAGGGAAGTGATGAATTTGTGGCACTACTACTTGCAAATTAACTTTCTAGTTGAAAACAAATGTCTTCAAATGCAGCTAACTACCCAAACACAGATGAGATACCATAGCAGCAAAGAAAAGAACATTCAAGGGCCCCATATTGATACCCTAGGAACCAATTTCACTTACAGTGAAGCATGTACACCAGCTTTTACGTGACAGCAAACCTGCCAAAACTAAGGGAATAAAAACATTGTCGAAAATTGCTGAATAAAATTGCCCTCCATCCATGTACAGCTCTTGGAGCAAAGCATTTGAGCTGCCAGGACTGCAAACAGAGACTGTTCAGCAAAGCCTGTCAGTGGCTGGGCTCTGCTTTTTGCTGGGAAGATGAGCACATCAAGCCTGAAACAGCAGATGGAGGAGTCTGAAGAAATTCAAGGTCATTGAGGCAAATGCTTTTATCCTGGCCCTGAGATAAATCAAGACAGCGCTGTCTCAGTAAAGTCGTGGTTGAAAAGTGGACTGAGATGTTAAGGAAAAGTAGAAGATCAATCCTACTGCCTCCTGCTGCTGGATTCCAGCTGCTTGCTGAAGGGAGGACTTTATATATTCACCATAAAGGAACAATTCTTCTTAAAAGAGATACTTAATTCTAAAAGTCACTCTACTTCCTAACGTGAATAACCCAAATAGCAAACCAGCACCAAAAGGCATGCCAGTATTTAACACAGGAAATGTTACCGAGATCAACTGCTAACTCCCATTTTAAAAACCCAGACAACTTAAGGACTGATATCTATTTGTTGGTCTGGCCTCTTGGGTCCTTGAATCCACTTGATTATGTCCAAAGAAAAGTCTTTTAAGGACACTCAAACACATAGTGGCACATACTTCATGATGGAAAGTTATTCTTTTGCTCTTCTTTCCTCTGACAGACAATCCCAGGAAGCTGCAACTCTTGAGATCTCTTGATCAGCTTCTCCTGTAAGCACAGTCAGGCAGCAAGGTCAAAAAGGAAACTACCTATAAAACAAATATGGCACTACTTTTATCTTTTTATTATTTTTTGTTTTTAAGAGTTACATTATACAGAAGACTAAAGAAAATGTGTACAGTTTCTTGCAAAAAGGGAAGCATTTATCCACTTCTATGTTCTTACTTTTGTGCTTTAATGCTTTCTAACTTCCACTAAGCAAGGAAAAAAGGTAAAAAAGTAAACAGAAATAAGTGATGTATCGCTAACCCAGACAGCTTCCTGTCCTGGTTTGCATCAGCAGTGTCATGAAATGAAGAATGACACAATATGCAATAGTTCTCCCAGCTTTGAGAAACATATGTTAGGGTGGTGTGTATACTGCAGAATACTGCAGCCACAGTACACAACTGGAGCACTCAGGTTTCCACATGCAAAAAAAAAAAAAAAGAAAAGCATTTTAAGCACAAGCTTAGCTTTTAACACATCTTTATCCCTCTGAGGTCCCGTACCTTGAAATACTAAGGCTTAACTGATGCTTACTCCTTTCAAAAAGCAGGTTTTTTTTTTCTTTTTCTTCTTTTTTTTTTTTTTTTTAATTTTCTTTCACATTCCTGAAGGTGAAATCCCACCTAGACCAATGTTGGCATGAGATCACTTCCTGCAGAGCCAGGATTTCACTTCCAGCTATGAACTTTCTTCAGATTAGCCTGGGACAAACTGTGTTCCTACACTTGTGAGACTATTAGGTAACTAGTACAAAACCTGTGCCCTCTCTGCGTACCTCTGCCTGCAGTCCCTGTGGAAGGGTTGGACCATGCAGGGAGGGCAAAAGCATCGAGAAGTCCAAAGGATGGGAGCAAAAGCACATTAACTGCACAAATGAATGACTAGCAGGTTTTTGTCATCTTTGTTTGTAAGGTTCTGGCCCCAAAGATCGTGTGGGAAGTTTTTCAAGAGAAGAGTGCAGAGACTCATAGGATGAATTGGTCCCTCTTCCTCATCCTCTCCAGGCAATGTCCCAAGAACTGGGGACCCAAACATCACAAAAATCAGTATAAACCAACAAATTTCACTTTTGACTTTTTTTTTTTAATTTTACATTTTTTGAAGAATTTTTTAGAATTATTTTTAAATATTCCAACTAACTGGTGCTGCAGCTTCTCCTTTTCATCAATAGCAGTCTTGATGTATTTTTCCTCTACTGATGTCTGAGGAGGACTAGGAGACAGCAAAGGCAGTCAGATTATCACTTAACAACCCTAACCTGCAGAATCCCTTATTTTGATATGCATACATTTATCTTGCACATTATTTCCTGCATTTTGCAACCATTAACTTAGAGGAGCTGCAAACGGGGAAGGAAGCAGGGAGCATGGAGATAAGAGTGCTCCAGATGATGATTTTTGCAAGGCTGCAGAAGTATCATAAAACTCAGAGCATGTGCACTGTGTGAGGAGGGGCTGACAGAGTGGAGGCAATAGTTTCAAGTCCCTTCCATCCTGCCCAATAAATCTGTGTCTGACAGATCCCCACGGGCCTATAGATCATTTTCTTTTTCTTTAATTAGGAGACCAGCTGCAACTCCTTGGCCAGAGCCCAGCCAAGCTTCCCATGCTCCTTCTGTAAGTTTCTCCAAGAAACAGTGCTAAGAAGCAAAGAAACTGAACACAAAATTTAGCATGTGACAAACTTTTCCATGCGTGACCTCTGTACCAAGCAACCTGTACCAAATTTACATCAGACTGACTTAAGATGCACAAGGGCATGACAAGGCAAAAAAAACCCCGGATCTGGACAGTCTATGAACTTTATTTCCCACCCAGTCTTTCCCCTTTTCCCATATCTCCACACATTATCTACCATTTCTGCATTATCTGAATGAACAAGAAGCACAGATTTCATGATAAGTATGTGCCATCTACAGTGGGGTAGTTCCTTGTTTAATTCTGACCAAGATGCAGCTAGTTAAATATTTACTGAAGGGAAGCATACTGGCCCAGAGAATGTTTTTGAGAACTTAATCCCAGAAGCAGGCAGAGGCCAGTGTCACAATTAACTTCTGTTCAATATATCCAAGATAATGAAATACAGCTTCCCACAATCCTTTCCCTTCCTCTGTCCTCCAAGAGAAAAGTAACTCTTTCAGCTATCTTTGCCGGCTGTCTTGGGACTTGCCACTGGAAGCAGCAATTGCCTGCAAGAGGTTGAAAATTCAGACCAAATGCAAATGGTGCATGCCAGTCTGCTCCCAGTGAGGTGAGAAACAGACAAGCCTTCACTGCTGTGTCCTGTGTATCATCCATGCACTGCTGCTCCTCTTTCCCCCAGAAACAAAACTTTGAAAAATAAATAATCAGGAAACCAAATCATTCCACAGCAGGCACTACATTTCTGTGGTATACAGGCACCTGAGGTGCAGATCTGATTAAAGTTTGTGAGCCCAGGTTACCCTGGAAGCTTGGCACCCTTTGAATTTTCTTCTTTCAGAGAAAGGTAAGGAATAAGAGCCTGCTGCCCCTGCCTGGAAACATCCCCAGCCTGGCTGCTGCCACTTCCAGTGTTGCTCTGCTCTAGGCACAGGAAGCAAGATGTTCGCATCCAAGTCTATCCTCCTTGGAAGGCAACAGTGGGGATGCTCCTAAATCCATTTCAAAGCTTATTTCACAGTAAGTGTGTATACCTTCCTGGAGAGGCCACATATTATATAATCAGCTTAACTCTGAAAATACCAGACAGATCTGGAATAGCTTTTTAGCAGGACAATGAGCTGGCAGTGCAAAGAGGAACAGCTGAAATCATCACTCTCTCCTGCTCTCATCCTGAGTTCCACATCCCATTTCCTCATTCTATCCTGAATCACGTCCTCAACGTGTTCATCAGGGAAAAGCACTCAATATTAAATGCCTCTTCAAATGCAATCAGATGGATAATAATGGGAGGCATTATAAATTAGTCTAGAGAAAGCCATTCAGAAGGACAGTGGAAGAAAAAAAATGTGTGTAGTAAACAATCTTTGATTCACCTTAGCCTTTCAAGATAGTGATCAGACTGGATGCTAGTTTTTACACGACACAGTGGGGTGAGATCATGC
The DNA here is from genome assembly GCA_013400495.1 of Nicator chloris. Classification (NCBI taxonomy): domain Eukaryota; kingdom Metazoa; phylum Chordata; class Aves; order Passeriformes; family Pycnonotidae; genus Nicator; species Nicator chloris. The sequence goes on along the minus strand of WAAE01018269.1, from coordinate 110,249 downwards.
TCTTCACTCCTACAGACTGGTTTGATGTTCTGCTGTTACAGTGATAGCCTCAGTAGCCAGAATGAGCTAAAGAAAAAAATAAAAGAAAGGACTGCTGGGAATGACAAGTCTCTCAAGACAGTAGGGAGCACATTAGGCTGTTACCAAGTAAAGTGCACTTAAAACCAGTCCCTGCTATGATGCTTTGTTCTCTCCTATAACAACACAGGGCAGGTCACAGGTTTGCTGTAGACAGAAAATACTGGTAAAGGCTCACTCGAGGTTATCTGACAGAAGCTTCAACCTGTCCCCGAGCACCACAGCAGGATGGGGAAATAGTGTTGCTGTGTTCCCCTGGCAGGTGCATGCTCTGTGCTGGGGCAGAGCAGTAGCTGAAGGCATGGGCAGGCTGGACCCAACTCTTCAGCTGTGATCCCTCAGGCACCCAGACAGGGAATGGCTGCGTGGCAAAGCCGGTGCCTGCTGGAACTGTCACGACGTGCCAAGAGGGAAGGTCACCACGTCCAGCCATCAGCAGGACCGGCTGCCTGGCAGGACCACACTCACACGGGAGCAGGGGGGTGAGGAGGCAGCCAGAGGGTGACAAAGGGCTGGGTGTGCCACAGGAATGTCCTGTCACCACCACCCTGTGCACCAGGGGTCCATGGGCAAGGCTGCCAGCTCCTGTTCTTTCCGGTAAACCCTGAATTCCTGACACAGCTCTGCCCTCCCCAGCTGCACACAGGGAGGGCAGATAACAGGGCAGGACACATGAACAACAGCAGCTCCCTGGGGTGAGATTAGGCTCCACCTAAGCCTTAGGGGTATCGGTCCCGTCCAAAATTGCCCTGAAGTAGTTAGCTGAGGTCTTAGATAATCAATTTGGTTTGCTGCTCAGACTGTCCTTTGCTCCCAGTTATTCATCACTGCTCTGCTTAATTCACCATGAAGGAATTCCTGAGGAACTGCCCTGCCTTCAGGAAGGCTCTGTTTATTCAAAGGAAAGACCAAAAGTGCCAATAATTGAATAATTTCACTTGGCACTGACTGCTTAATTTAAGCAGATTTCTTTAGCGGAGAAACACCTTGGGGGAGGAGGGAGGGGGGCGGGGAAGAAAAATAAGAAAAAAAAAGGGGGGGGGAAATTAAGATCAAGAATAATAAAGTTTTTTTCTAATTAGCCACCAGAAAATAGGCTCCAAAGTTGCAAGAGACCACGTGTAGTAAGGACAATGCTTTGCTGTGGATGGACACGTTGGTGTTCCTGCAGAAAATACACGCTGCAGCAAGAGGAACCTCCATGAGGTCAATACTGCTGTTCCCCTTTGGCTTTACAGTTTATACCAGTTTCCTGGAGAGCTGGGGATGACCAGTGGAGAAACTGGTACTCGGTCACATCTTTTGATTAATCTTTTGCTGTTTTCCTTTACTTTCAAATTTTAACCTGCGGCCCTTCCTGTCATAAAATTTCTGAAATATATTGACTGATACTGGCAGAGTACAAATTATTATAAAAGCAACACATGCATTGACAATTATGTTTTTAATGTATTATAACTGTATAATGTTATTTCCTTTCCCAGCATTTTCTCTCCCACTGTAAGCAACACTCTACACTTCAAAAATATCAGCTGCTATAAGACAAAGAAACTGTTGATGTTTGCAAATGGTATTACAACTCAATGTTTGCAGAGCTGAGGTACAAGATGTCAAGTAGAGTTTCCATCACTCTACTTGGGTGATACCTGTTTAACCTTTTTATTCTCTCCTCAGAATTTCAAAAAAGGAGAATGATGGACCAAATTTGTAACAGAGCTGCAGAAAGCAAGGTGTACATTTAAAGTATTTCAACTCCAAACCAGTGATTATCGTACAAACCTAGCATTTTATTTCTCAAAATGTAACACAGGACAATACGAAACTGAAACAAAATAAGGGGACATTTGATACAACTGGAGGTCCACAAGTTTTGCAGCGTAATGATCTCTCTGATATCTTTGTTTTTCTTGCAAAGTCACATTAAAACATAGGTTGCATAGACACAAATAGATACTCCTCTACCATAGACACTTGGCTTTTTTATATCACTGAGTTTAGCATTTGTCACTAGTCACATCTGTAAAAAAAGCATCACTGTAAGAATCCTTTTCAAGAAATCCTTCCACAACATGTTGTTCCTGGCCTGTATCGTGCACTTAATGTCAGAGATATAAAATAATCTTTTCCAAATTATTTGCATGAAAATTTCACACTCTATCAATTGAAGCAGGAAATGGAATGTTTAAAAAAAAAGCCCACATTCTGATTTTCCATAAAACCTCTGCTGTTAATACACCCCGATTCACTCCATGCTGTGTTTATGATTGGAATCCTTTGCGGAAACATTGGCTGGTTAATAATCATCTACATCTGCCACAATATCTCATTTATGCTTCAGCCTACATCCTTCCATTGTTTTATTAGCTACCTTTGACAGAGCATTGTCAGAATTGTTTCCTCTTTGTTTGCAGGAATAATCTGAGGATGAAAGAGAAGAAAATAAAAACGGAAAGGTGACACTGACTTGTAGTACAACTGGGATGGCAAATAAAGATTTTTAAAGGTCTCGCGCATTGTTTAACCACTAAAGCAGAGTGTTTATTAACTTGAATTTACAGCCTAGACCACCCCCTGAGTTTTTAAGGGTCTGACCTGACCAACCCCAGGTGGTTTGCCCTTTCTCAGGGTTCATCCCAGGAGCAGAGCCCTGAGACCCTAGTGGCAGAGGGCATGGCTGTGTCACCCCCAAACCAAGGAGCAGTGCTGGCTGCATCCCCAGGGGCTGGCAGGGACCTGAGGCTGCAAGTCTGAAATAAATTGGTGTGATAAAAATACAGTCTGTTACTTTGACATGAAAAAGGGGCACGAAATGGACAAGGTAGATTTTACAGGCAGCAGAAACCTAGGATCACATTTATAGCTAGGATGGTTTCCAAACTGACTCGTCCCCTGCAATTCTTGTTTTGATATTTTAAAAAACACACGCACTACCAATTTCTTACCAGAGCTAACATGTCGTTCCCTGATCACCCTGGGCCTGGAGGCTGCCCTGGTATGCACAAGGCTAGACAGCCTTCAGCTGAAGACCTGCCAAACCACTGGCAGTGAGAAAATCCCCTCATGCCTACCTTGCAGGGACTCTCTGCTCCCCACCTTGGGGAGGGATTGGTTCTTGTCTTGCTTACGTCCAGGGGAGGGAAGAGGTGCTCTAATCTAAGGCAGACTGGGCTGACAGGTAATGTTACCCACCACAAAATACTAGAAGAGAACAACTAGTGCTATTGAGAGTTAATGAGTAGCAATGACAACAGAGGTAACTGATGCCCTCCTCTAAGCAGCCAGATTGCAGAGTTAACCAGAGGCAAAATACATTCCCAGCTGCCAGGTGAGAAGCAGAAGAAAAATGTATGCTGAATACATACAACAGGCATCTAAAGGCGATCCACAGCCTTCTGGAAACTTGTTGCTGAAATCACTCAACTGATCTGGCTAGCTTTTGATGGTGTCTGCTGTATATTAAGGCATCTGATGCATCCAAAAGTACTAAAAGGAAATAAAACCATAACAATGTGCCAAGTATGAATCTCACCCTTCACTTGGGAGCAAGATAAACACCGGCTCCACTCAAACTGCCTCATGACTTGCTTTGCCATTGGAAAAGGTAAGCTCTACTTCAGTTAACTTTGCCTGAGTGCTTTAACTAACCAAGTCTTACACATAAACATTTGACTAAGTCAGAAAAAAGCATGACAACAGAAGAGCATGGCACAGACCAGGAGAAATATCTGTGAGTACAAATAATATATGAAACAAAACAGCATATTCTGGGGTGGAATTGCCATTTTCCCAAGTTGGTGTGGGGATGCAGCCCACCAGTCAAGCCCTGTTCACCTCTGGCAGCATCACAAGCTATGCCACTAAGAACAAAACTGTACTTTTTGGTCATCCCTGAATCATGTGCGCAACAACCTTCCATTGAAACTCAGATGTCTCTAAACAAAGATGCTTCATGCTGTTCCCCACCCCTGTTCTTCTCTGTTCCTCTGCAGCCTGGTTGAGCAGCCCCACAGCAGGAGGACCAAGGTTCCCAGTGGTCAGGAGCCAGGCCAATTCCAGGAACAGGCAGCAACCTCCGAGCCAAGGATGGTCACCAGCTGAACATCGGGTACAGCCACAGCCACAACTGCACGAATACCTGAACTGAAGAGCTGGCTTTTGGAAAGGAAAGCAGAAGCTGTTGGCACAGTGCAGACCTCCTCAGGCTGGGCCTAGAAGCAACATGGCCACAGTAGCAGATGTCCAACTCCTGACTGCAGCAAAATGCAAGGGAGAAGCCTGTCAAACCACTCTGAGGCCAGGATTGCTCCTCTACACCTCGCTACCCCTCCAGCACTTCTTGCACCTTGGGGGTGGCCCAGCAGCCCACCCAGGCTTCTGTCCAAGCTGCACAAAAACATCTGGGAACTGCACTATAAACCAGGCAGACCATGAAAAACAGGAGCTGAAGACTCACTACCCCACCAACCAAATACTGTGCCTCTGAGCACCACAGCTACATCACTTAATCCTGCTCTAGGATCTTATGAGGTAAGGAGAAAGACAGACACATCCTGCAACGGTTAAAGATATCGCTTTGATCAGTATTTCACAAAAGTAAACTAGAAAGCCGTGTCATCTATTCAGACTCATGATGTCCTTGTCAGTTTCCAAACAATTCAGAAGGAACTTCCAGTTCCTGCAAGCCTGCTCAAACATGCAGCCGCTGCAGGCAGCAGAGGCTGCCTTGCACACAGCCACTTCTGGGCAGGCAAATGAGAAAATATCAGTGTCCTACAACAACCACCTACATTCTGGGTTTAGATTAATTTCACTTTAAAGGACTTAGATTTGAGAAACCATAGTTACAAAAGTGGAAAACACAAATGAAATAATAATGACTCGCTAAAAATTCTGCCTAAGAGGGAAGCAGCTCCTGCCTTCAAATAGCAGATGCAACACCAATGTTTTGCATCTTTGACTACATTAACCTTCTCCAACATCAAAATGAAAAGAATCTTACTTAATCTGTCTGGGAGTTCTTGTTAAAAGAGGTCAATTAACAAGAAGGTCTGGACAAGACCATCTCTTGTAAATACAACGGGTAAGCCCTTCTCTGTGGCAGCATTAGTTCAATAGACATAACATATTCTGCAAATCAAATATAACTCATAATTCCCACTGTGCTCACATTCATACTATAATTCATCTTAAACATCTCTAACTACAATAGTTCATGCAGTCTATCAAGAGGAATCTCAGCAGAAGTGTCATTCACAACTTCACAGGAATGCTGGGGGAAGGTTTTTGCTATCACTTTGAATGGTGATAACTGTATTGCTACTGAGAATAACTTGCAGGAAGGCAGTGCATAGTTACACTAGATTAGTTTCCTGCAATTAAAAAAGGGAGGTATTTTCTCTTCTGAGTCCACCACAAATGTATGAACCTTCTGGATTTGTTCTAATCATCGGGTTCTTCACACTATGCACAGACTTCTGTTTGTTGCTAAAACATCAACAAGCTGCTATGGTCTATAAAAACAACCCATTGGAAGATGACACCTTGGTAATTTTCAAACTTCTTAAAGAAAAAAAATATACCTCTGTTAACCAAAAGCTTAGATTAAACTCTACTGGTTAAGCCCTGTAACAAGTACAGAGTGATAGATGACAAAGCAAAAACACAGTAAGAAAATTAAAGCTTAAAAAAAACCCCAAACCCACTACATCTTAGCACCATTTCTGTGCTGTCCCTGCATCAGACAAATGCTTTGCAGCCCTTCACACACCAGAACAATGGCTCCTGAAGAGACGGAAATGGCATTATCCAAGAATTTCAGCAACATTAGTAGTGCAGCATTTCCTGAAACGGCTACAAGCCATAAACAACCATGGAGAAGTCAGCCTGAGATGCCATTTTGACTCCATCTGTGCAGCAACTAAATAGTGCATGAGAGCCAGTATTCCCTCCTACTCAGAGACAGCAGTTCTGCCACACAGTCCAAACCTTGCAAAAGCACGGCCTGGGCACGCGCCGGATGGCTCTTGTGTGCTGGGCACCTACAGCGACAGGCAAGGAGAGGGTGGCATTCACATTCTCTGATCAGAGCTAACTTAGTAAATTAACCAATACTCCAAGTTCCTGCTGCAGTTAGTGGAATGACCCAGGCATTTCAGAGACTAATTCAGCCCCTTTTCAATAAGTGTCTGAGACAGCAGGGTGCTCATATTAACTGTCCTCTTCTTGCAGTCGGAACATACGCGTGCCTCCTCTCTTGCCAAGAAAATACGAGACACAATCTATTCTATGTGGTTGCTTCAGGTTTGTTTTTTTGAATCCAAATAACTCATTGACATTTTCAATGACAAATAAGCCCTTCTCATTCTGAAAACAAGCCTTTCCTCTCCAGTGACAAGCTGCACATCTTGCAGTAATTGAAAAAAGGACAGCTCCAGATAAGTGCATCCTGTCTGCCTTGAAATAAGTTTGCCACTTCCTTTTCCAAGAAGATAAGAAGCATCTGCATACAGGCATTACTACACAAAAGCTACCTTTCTGTAAGGAAAAACCTAATTGAAAACTCAGATAATTTCTATATCTCATGAACATAGCCTGGTGTAGCAATTCAGGTAGGTATGTTACAAACTGAGCAACACAGGGGTGCCATCTATCTGTCCAAATTACATACAAGAGCTGTCTCATTCAGAGAGACAAATCTCAGTTACCTTTTTCTCACCAAATGATTATAAAACATAAACTACACCATATATTTCTTTTCTTTCCTGTGCTTCCCATATTCTTTTTCTAGCTATTTTTTTCCATCACTTCTCCTCTTCCTATCTTCCATTATTCTCACATCAACATCACAAATTTTATCTGCCACACAACTGCTGCTATACACCTCACTTCCCAGCTACCTGTTCCTGCTCTGCCTGCAGCCCAATAATGAGTCCCCAAAACCCTTGCAATTATCCATGTGAGGCAGGTCATGTCATGCCCCACTTGGTTCGCCTGAAGTGGCTTTCTACTGCAGGGACTGTTTTGAAGCTGGATGCTCAGGAGCTCGTGAGCTGCAAGTGGGGTTAGATCCTGTCAAAGGGGAGCTGCTCTGTCACACGTGCCCAGCCATCACACCTGCCTAGCTCTCCCCACTCCCTTATCTCACTGCATCACTCTCACAGTTTGTGTGATCTGGCCCTTTGGAGATGGACAATGTTGTCTGCTACAGCTGCCTGCTACCAATGTCCCAGACAAGGAGAGCTGAGGACGTCCTGGGTCCATGCCTGCGAGACAGATGGCCGTGCTGCCATCCTGCACATTTGTCCTGCTTTCTCCCACTCATATCCTTGGACTTCCAAGTTCCTCTGCCCACCCCAAGTAGAGGAACATTGACTTCTGTTCCACTTCTTTATTCCACCTGTGCCGTGGCATCAAAACTAGCTTGGAGCAGTCCTTGAACAGCTAGGTTTTCTTCCTCTGTAACAGTTTATTAAAGAAAACAAAATGCAGCATGAATATAAACTAGTTATTATGGAGGTAGCACTGACGCTCTGAAATCAGACAATAAGTCAGTATCTGTTTTCCCCTACAACAAAGTCATTTGTAGCTAGCTGCCTCTCCACTTCAGAAAGTCTCCTAGGCTAAATGCACTCACAACACCCAAGTTGACGAGTGTTTGTCACCCTGAAAATAGAGAGGACAAGTACAAGGGGGATCTAACCACCAGCTGAGAGGAGCAGAGGAACTCTGGAGGTGATGCAAACCATCATGCAACTGTGTCATACAGGAGAACAGAGCAAGTGCTGCCTGCCTGCCCTGCCTGCACCCCTTGCACCAGACCCTTCTGCAACCATTTCAGAGACTGCACAAAGGCCACATCCTTTTCTAAGCCTTTTCTAAGGACATGAAGAGTAGTTCGCTCAAAAGACACCTCTTCATGTATTTGGGCACCCCACTTTCCAAAGAGGGTTATCTTCCCACCAGCCCAGCCCCTCCAGCAGGCGCCCCAGCAGATGCCAGCAGCAGAGGGGGAAAGCTGGAGGGAACCCCATTCCTGCAGATGCTCCGATGGCTCCTGGCTGCTATCTGGGGACCCAGGCAGGCGCTGGCACTGGCTGCAGCTCCAACAGGAACCCCACCCGGGACCACTGCTGCTCCCTGACACACCCAGTACTGCACAGCCCGTCTCCAAACGCTCCATTATCTTAACCAACAACGTCTGAATGCATTTTCATGTGGAAGCTCTACAGCAGCACAAGGTCCAAAAGCCACTCCCTCCTCCCCAAAAGCGCAAGGCGGGAGATTTGATTTGGAAAAAGGCTGGTACAGAAATGTAAGCCCCATCATCCAATTAAACAGATAATGTATTACAACTTTTTGTAACTTCATTCTTTTACCATCTTCCTTTCTTTAGCCAGCAATATCTCCACTGTGTATTTACACATTAAGTTGCTGATTTTAGGTGATAAGGACCTCTGAACATGTGGCACATTCTTGATCTTTACCAGAAAAACAACAGCTCCATCCTGTATTTTTCACATTGGTGCAACTGTGAAGCAAAACAAAGTCCACATTTTTCTACATTTGGCTGAAAAGCATGTCTTACAAATAAGTCACAGAATAAAACATAATGATGACAGCAGGTATGGAAAAAAAAGGAGCTTTGAGAGTGGCTCAAACAGTTTTCTTAAATAAGCAGCAATTAATTTACATTTCTTCTCTTTGTGCAAATCATCACTTGTGTTGTTAGGTTTTTTTTCCTTTTAGTATAATTTTTTGAGGTACACATGAGGAAAGTAAGAATGACACTACATCCAAAGAGATATAGCCACTAAACAGCATAAGTCAGCAATTTTTTAAAAAAATAAAATACTCTTTCATTTGTAAAAATGTTCAATATAATAATTCTTTCATCAATATTGTTAGAACTTTTACAGAATTACTTTGTCCAGTTAGTTAAAAGAGACATAGACACTTTGAAGAAATAAAAAAGGAAGGACAAATCTCTTTGAAAAAGAGAACAAAAATGGAATGCAGAGTATTTTTTCAGCATATAAAAGGCTTGTATAAAGAGATTTTGCATCTGCTATAGTCCAGCCCCATCAAGAATACAAGATAAATAAATCAGCTTGATTTTCAGGGAGGAAACTTTCGTATAGATGTCATGGAAAGCTTTCTAAGCATAAGGATGGCTAACACCAAGCTACTTTAGGAAGCTTACAGACAAATTAGCAAAAAACAGCAATGTGGGAGGAAAATGACCTTATTATCCCTTACAATGGTGCTAAAAGCCTCCAGTAACTGACTGTGCCAAATTGAAACAAAAAATGATTGTTGCAAGTGTCAGCAGGTTGGATTAATTTTTACATGAAATAGGCAAAAGCAATACTTTCCATAACAATAATGCACAGTTTAAAACTAATGGCTTTGAAACTTTTTAATATTGTATTTGCTTTAAAATAGCCTTCTCAGATTTAGGCTAGATTTTGGGAAAACCCACAGTATAAATTTCCCATACACTCCTCATAGAAGTGTTTGGAGCGAACATCCACTAGCTGACAGAACAGTTGTGCCTTTATATATGAACTGATCTTCATGACAAGGACAGTTTTCTTGGGACATTTTGTTACTTCTTGCCAAAAACTAAGCTACCGCTTCACAGTGTAACACTCACTCTTTTCTTTCCACAGTCTAGACAGAAGCAGTGACTCTGTAACTAAGGTTTCCAAATCCTTTCAGTTATAAAACCTCGGTATTAAAATTTCACATTTTACCTAATGAAATGGTTCTGACCAGGACTGTTAACAACCCCAGTTGTTTGTTGCAGGAGGCAACACTCAGCAATACAATCACATTGGCATCTCTGTCCCAAGAGGGTAAATCTTCCTCAAAGTTGCCAAGGTCAGAGGGAGAAAGAAATAAAAAAAGCAGTGGATGAGTGCTGACCCAGATCCCTTTGATGGTGGTAAAATCCCCACAGCGCTCAGTGATGCCAAGACTTTGTCTAGGGAAATTATTACAGTTTTCTGCTATGGTAACTGGTTAAAAAATAAGGCTGTTTACTGCAGAGTGCCACCTGCTACTGCCTAGCAAAGTACATCCCAACGATCACACAGGGCATGTTATCATAACAAACCCAGAAGCGCTATGCTGGAGTAGTATTCTTATCCCCAGTCAAAGGCAGGGGGAAAGACAAGAAGAGAGATGGGTGCATGGACAAGAGAGCTTCTCCAGGCAGAAAATGATGGCCAAGGGGGAAACAGGGCTCAGCTCCCCCAAGCACTATTGCTGCATCTTCTCTTATAGGCTCTGTAATTAATTCAGCAGGAAAGGATTTCATGGGGTGCACTGTCTGTCAAAACACATACAAACATTAGAAGCTGGTAAAGTACCATATATTGCTTATTTCATCACATTCTGCATGTGAAATTGGAAGGGGACACAGTGGGCCAGGCTCACTGGTCCAGCTAGGAGAGCCAGCCTCCAGCACTGAGCAACAGCAGCAGAAACAAGGTTTGGGGGGAATTGCAGAAATACAGCAGTCATGAAGTGGTCTATCAAGGACTGAAGTCTTTTTTTTTTTAACAAGAATACGGGAACTAATGTTTCTTTAGAAAGAAAAAATTGGTCACACAATCTGTGTTATTCAGGAAATCAAACTAGATGATCACAGTGATCACTTCTGGCCTCACAATATATTAATTTTTAAAATATTGACATACTGTCTGTTTTCCCCATGAAGTCCAATGAACCTAGGAAACCCACTCTTCATCTCCTGGATTTTACTATACACCTTTCTTTACTGAATCTACAGAAGTCTTGGAAATCAAACATCTTTTTATTTCCAACTTCTGGGAATAATCGAAACTTTGTTCAACACTATGGCTTTTATTCCAACACACATAAATAGCTTCTTGACTTGCACAAAACCTGAAACCACTTTAATCAATTAGCTATACATAGTCTGGATAAATACTGAGTCTGAGATACTGGGTATACAGCCAATCCTGTGCTATTTGCTAACACTTTGATCTAATTTCACATTCTATTAAGAAGAAATGAAAAATATTCTGGTCAGGACAAAGGCAGCAGTAAAGAAATGACAGTGTGTAAAAGCTAGAGAATGCATACATTAGCTAAAAATTCAACTTGTTCCAAAAGCATTTCAAAAGACAGAAATACATATAGAGTTATCACAAAATAAGACTCAAATGTCCATAAATTTGTTATTTTGTTACTCCCACAGGAATTCACTGTTGATTTTCCAGAAATCTACCACTATATAAAGCATATTTAATAGCATTAGTAGACAGCACTACAGCCTCACTGCATGTGTAACACACTGCTCCATTTTCTATGGAATCATTATGGCACAGGTGATTTATGTCTGTGCAACAGAAAGGGCTATTCTGCAGAAATATCACAGGAAATGACACACAGGAAATTAACCAACACAGACATCTTACAATCGTTTCCTAAGCTCTAGCACAGCAATCTGCTGAGCTCCTGAAACAACCCAGATGCTGCTGACGCAAAGAATGAACAAGCACCAAAAAGGCTTCCCTCTTCCCAGGCTTCTGGGTCCCAAGAGGAGAAAAGGATGAACGAGGCAACAAGGTATGGAATCGTTGGTTATTTGCGACCTGGAAATATGCTTTATTGGGTACTAGCTGCTCAGCCTTGTCATGGCTCATCTACGGTGGGTATGGACAGATGGGGGAGGCCTGCAACGGCTGTGCAAACAAGAAAACTGAAGATTAATACGTGCTGAAGGCTCAAGTAATGGCTGGGGAAAAGAAGGTCATATGGAGGCAAAGTTGCAGTGAGCCTCATGCCAAAGTCTTCTCTTCTTCTCCCTCATGATAGGAGGCTAATAAGAGAAATGAAAATGGACTTTAGCAGGTCCTGCATTGATAGGACAAGAGCCATTAGTTTTAACCTAAAGGACAGATTCAGACTAGATATAAGGAAGAAATTTCCTGTGACGAGGGTGGTGAAACACTGGATCACCCAGAGAGGTGATCCCATCCCTAGCAACATTTAAGGCCAGGCTTGGACAGAGCTCTGAGCAACTTGATCCAGTTAAGGATGTCCATGTTCATTGCAGAGGGGTGGACTTTTAAGGGTGATCTCTAAAGGTCTCTCTCAACCCAAACATTTCCATCATTCTGTGATTCTATGAACTAACCCTAGCACAAATCACAAAACATCCTGTTAGCATGTGTTATTCTGCTAAGGCTCAAAAGCATCTGTTCCCTTCCCACAAGCTCCAACCGTGTCAGGTAATGGATAGAGTAAAAATTCAGTTCCTGTCCTCAACAGCACTTATTAATTCAGGTTACAGCAAGATATCAACAGATGCAAAGAAATAATTGTGTTTCAGTCAGGTTTGCCAATGTGCACCAGAAGACCACATCCTGGAAACCAGATGAACTCAATAACATTTTAACATGAATTTTATTAAGGAATGCTAGGACATATCTCATGAGAGTTTAACTGAATGCACAGCATAGAAAACTGCTTTCCATCCAAGTAAATTTTACCAGTTAAAGATAGCCAGAAAATGAAGAAATATCTCAGTATACTATTTCATTATTATTCAATATTCTACTATTCCCACCCATCCTTATTGATACAGCCTTTTAATGGAAAATAATATATACGAAAGTCACATATGCAGATCTCTATGCAGTATATTAAAAAGCATATCTGACATGGGTGTCACAGGCTAAGAATCTGTGAGACATCCCTAGACTATTATTTTCTGTGGAAAATTGAGCAGAACTATTCTATACTAATTTGAACACACAGGGGTCTACACAAGCAGATTACACTGACTTTAAATGTAATTCTTTCTAGCAATTCTTTTTCTTATCCACTAAAGGAATTAGCAGAGCTCTTTCAAGACAGCAATCAGGAGAACATCTATGTCATTCCATAACACTTTTTTTTTTCCAGACAGATGTTTTCCTCAAAAGTTTTCATTATGCATAAAGAATACCTGCTTTATGACTGTATAACTTAAGTCAAGATACTGTTAATTTTTCTCTTAAGTTAGTTGGTCTGCCAGTAAAAGCATCCTTTCCTGTACACAAAGAAAAATTAAAATTTAAAAATATTATTAAGATAACTGAAGAAAGATACCTAATACTTACACTATTGCCTACAAATCAAGGAATTGCAAAATACACAGATGCTGTATGAACGCTCAAACTGCCTTAAAACACTGGGGGTGAAATCTTGGTCCCATTAAGGCTGATGCCAAACTTCCTGCTAACATCAACAGCAACAGAATTTCATCCATTGTGACAACTCAGAAAGCAGAAAAGGCTTTGAGGTAGGAAACTAAAACAATAAATAAGATTGCTTTAATCACTACTTCTGATGTCTTCGACCATGCAATTTCTGCCCCTCCCCCTGCTATGCCAACAAGCTGAAGGTTCAGTGCCTGGGTAGTTGATTTATCACTCCCTGTGACAAAGCTTTGGACATTGCCCCTCCCACTGTTTCATGCCCAGGAAAACACAACACAGCAGCTCTTGCACCAGTTGCATTTTAATGGTGCAGGAACAGATCTGCAGCATTAAAACTCAGTTTTGCAGTCAAGAGCACTGCACTTCCTAAAACTGGGGTGGGTTTGGTGGTTTGTTGGTTGGTTGGGTGTTTTTAAGGTTTGAGGTAAGCTCCTCAGTGATCAGTGTGCAAGGAAACTTGCAGGAGAGTGGGTGGCACCCTTTGGCTCTGGTCCCAAGTCAAAGGGTGTTTTGCAACTATATTGTCACCTCTTCAGATCTGCTGCAGAGACTTCAAAGGAACAGCACTTCTGGAAATCAAATGGCTCAGTAAGTCCAACAGGAGAAACATACCTAAAGGCCAAATATCTTTTAGGAGACAGGGGACTCCAGTGACAACTGTTATTTATACACAAACTACCCACTCTGGGCAGCCTAAACAGCAGCTGTATCCCTGCATGAAGAGCAGAGCTTTCACACAAGGCCTCAGTGAATAACTTGAGGCAATATTTACTGGCCCAGCCACCTGAAAACCAACTTCTGCAACACTGTAGGAATATCTAGCAGATTAGCATCACTACAGAGAATTGCAGTGAACTCCAGTACTTGTGAATTACTATGGATTATATTTTCCTTTCTGAAAAATAAAAAGTATTTTAAACTAGGTTTATAAAAACTTCAAATTTGGCACAATACTCAATTCAATCAGTAATTTTTTTTTCCATGACAACAGGCAGACAGAACAGTAATTAAAATTTCAGTTCACACAAATGTATCCAACATTTGCACTGGACTAGGCACCAAGTTTGCTTGCAATACCAAATACAAAGAGACAATGTTTTCTTAAATGTTATTCTTCAGAGCAATGAAATCTTCCCCAAAATTCTTTTTAATACCGTCCACAGTGCTCTTGTAAAACATCTAAGTTTTGCAAGGCACGAGCATGCTAAGAAGAAATACTGACTCAGTTTTGAAGTGAAGATTTTCAATATTCACTACCCATGATTTTCTCTTCTGGATCTCCAATTTCCAAGGTCATTTTGCTATCCTATTTAATATTATCCTGTATTACAGTCAATGATTTTAAAATGTCATTCTCCAATATGAAAGAATAACATGGTTTTCAAGAGACTATATGCAAATTCAGCTGATGATTGTAGGGAATATTTGATGTTCATACTTTTAAGAAGAAATAGAGCCCTCTCTGATGTATCAGTGTAGAAGACAACACACCAGTAGGTCATGGTGTAAGATTTCAAAGGACACAGGAATGAAGGAGCAGAAATGAGAGTCCATCCTCAGGCAGGGCTGTACATCTCTCAGCAGACAAGGAGTAGCAGCCATGAGAACACCGAGCAAGGATGTCCACAGACTGCTGATGACAGTACTAAGGCTCAAGTGGGAGAACAAGCATCTGTCCAGACTAAGTGACCTCAGTAAAATGCCTCTCAGAGAAACAGAGACACAAATACTCCTTCTGCTCCCATGCTCACACACAGAGCAACGCTGCTTCTACTGAAGGCCTGGCCATAGAGAGCAGGACAAACCTGAGGTAACCTCTCTGTATACCAGCTGCTACCAACACACCCCTTGCCCATCACCTCCCGTTACAGCAGGGGAGGATGGGCTCTCCACAATGACGGATGAGCTACATCTCGCTGGCTGCAGAGTGACAGCAGGCACACTGCTAATTATCCCACTGGGGTCACAGGTCAGCACCCCGTGTGATCCCCTGGGATGTAGTGTTCCCCTTCTCATGGTCCCATGGACCGCGGTCCCAACAGCTCCACAGGGAAAAGGTGACACTTTGTTCCTTTCATCCCTCTCAGCAGTGCCAGCTCACAGAAGTGTCAAACTGGATACACGTAACAGGGAGAGCTGCCCCCTGGGTGGAGGTTAGCATCCTTAAACCTTGTCAGGCATGCCCAACTTCTCAGTGTCATCTTTAGTAAGGCTGGTGGTCCTTGCTGACCAGCTGTGTGGACCAGCTGTGGATGTGCATGGGTGGGCCATGGTGCACGAGGCTGTGACATAGAACACCAAGGAAACAGGGAAAGCAATGTACAATTAGGAAGTAAGGGTAGGCAGTAACTACAGACAGCTAGCTTTGGAGACAGTAATATTACCCCCTTGAAGCCTTTAGGGCCTTATAAATTTATATGGGACAACACTGCAAAAAATGCATACACCAGATTGATTTTTCTTAGGAAATCAGTTTCTTAGGAAATTACTGAGTTTATCCACTGTTGTCTGTCAATAAGAATTTGTTTCCTGGATACAGAGCTTAACAGCAGGCCACAAGACTTCCATCAGTACACCAATGTTTTCTTCTGCTTCCTCAGACTGTTTTGAACATTTCCTCTTGTAAACTCCCCAAGAACAGGCACAGGGGCTTGCCCAAATAACCACAAAGTTTCTTTCTGCAATGTCCCTACTTCATTTTTGTATGAAGGCTGAATGCACACTGTTGGTACCAACATTACATATTACTGAAAGAGTTTTTAAGATTACTCCATTCCATAGTTTTCATCAAGATACTGGTGGGCCATCTTCTCATATTTGATTTGCTTCCTGATCATTCTATCACAAACTTGGTGCGTTTTTTCCCCTCCTCAGTCTACAGACTTGTTTGGCATTTTCTCCTGCAATCAACCACATGAGTAACACTTTCACTTGCAAAGGAGGTAAATAACCAGGCCTTGCTTTTAATTACATTAACCTGGGAACAACTTGTTGCAAAAGTCTTTAATGGACTGCTGCCCCTTTCCAGGCATTCTCTAGGCTGGTAAATCAGTGCAAAGCCTATGCAGGGTATCAATGCCTCCCTCATGAGATTAAGTTTTAATCCAGCACTATCTCCCAAACGTACTTTGCTAGAATACTTCAAGAATCCCAAGCAGTTACTAACACTAACAGAGCCTGCACTACTCTGCCTGTATGGATGGCTGCTGTAACAAAATTCAGCTACAAAAATGCAGGAACAAGCAAACTTGTTATTGCAATTCATAGAGTAATTTCAGGTTGAAAAGCTGAACAGATGGCATTTGTGAGCTTTATTCAATATCTTGGACTTTTTAATTAGATTCCTGTTCGTGTCAGGCTGCTAGTTTACAGCAGGAGACCCCAGATTTCAAAGTAACCTTAGGAATCCCATTGCTCTGTCTGATAGAAACCACTATGCCAGGAAACTGCTGCAGGCACAGCTCCTGCTGCTTCCACCACAGGAACTCATCAGCAGGTAATTAAAAGAACCAAATTAAAGGGATAGTCCAAAAATGCAGCTACGCCTTAGCCAAAATGCAAATCAGAGCTTTAGTGCACCACACTGCTTTATAATTTTAGGATGCTTTTGGTATGTTTATCATTAGGAATCTGTATGCCGTAATTTTCTCCTTCGTGCCTTCACGTGGTTTGCAAATTCACCTTCTGCCCCTGACAAGCTCACCCTGGGTTTTCACTGCTTTTTGGAAAGCTGCATGTGGGCACAACAAAACAAAGTGAAACAAAATATACTGACTGCTAAAAAGCTTAAGAGTTTGCAAGGGAATAAACAGTGAATTCTTCCCAAAGCACTGAAACATGGCAAAAAGCACCAGCAGACTCCAATGGTTGTGGGATCAAATGACCCAACAGACAGTAGTGTCATTAAATTTTAGAATCAGGTTCAAGACTTCCTTTTATTACAGGTCAAACAAAACCAATCAAACAAAAAAAAAACCCACCCAAACAAAACCCCACAGGCCCCCAACAGATTGACTAATACAGCAAATTAGGACTTTTATGAGTGCTGCAGTGCATAAAATCTCAATGATACTTTTAACCTACGGCAATAAAGAATGGCACAACACACTGGAATAGTAAGTCTAATTGAATCAATCAATGGCACAGTTTCACAGCTGTCCTTTTATCAAAATCAGTTAGAAGCTGCCTATTTTTGAGTCGTTTCTTTGTATTACTTTACCTTTTTGAGGAGGGAAACTCCAGAATTCAGAAGTCCTTCTAGACCAGTTGTAATCATGCTCAGCAGAACACTGACCACACCTCCAAATCCATTTTCATTTTATAATCTATCCTGAATGTATAAGCTAGTATTAAAAATAGCCAGTTTTAGAGAAGAATAGGCCAATTAGACTCCTCTAGCCAAACAACAGCATATGCAGAGTTTGTGCATATTTACTTCTGTGGCATCAGTGCCCTAAATCCCTTGCATGTGGGAAAACTCTAAGTTGTTACAAAATGTAGCAATGCTCCATTATGTACTGATTTTAAGAGAGATGAGTGGGTTACAAAGTAAACTGAGAACACAGGAATTAATTTGTAAGTGTTTGAATACTATATAACAATCAGGTCTAACAATCATCTGCCTGGGACGTGTCCATCAGGGGACAAAAACGCTGTAACTCTGCAACAGATTCCCTTTGTTTATTCAGCAGAATTTTGCCCTAAAGTATTTTGTCAGGAAAGAAGAACAATTCTGTCCTAGCATGGAATGAGACCGGATCCCTCTGAAACTGCATCCCTTGCCAGTGGATGTGATCCCATCAGACAAACTCCTGGGGAATGAGAATGAACAGGATGTGTTGAGGTCTAAACATTTTCCTTCCCTGTGATGTGCAAACCACCCATAGGCCTAAACTTCCTAAAAGGTGGCTCTGTGAGGGTTGTGCAGGGGATTCCTGCTACAAAGTCCAAGCAAGTCTGGATTTTGAGATAACTAGTAGCATACATGGTGTAGTAGATAGCACGGTACTGACAACAATGTGAAGTTTCTTCTGTTAGTAACAGCAAACAGTGCTGAAGCAATTAAAAATAATGAAAAGTTAGGTAAGCGCTTTCATCACCTGTTTACAAAACATCATGATTAAGTCTTTTAAAATCTCTAAAATAACTCCTTTATTTCAGATGACAAAACTAAACAAGATGGAGGAAACTTGCCCTTATGAACATAGCATAAGCTCATTTGCACCAAGTCTTTCAAACCTTCAACCAAAGCACCTCTCTCTCTCTCTCGTGTGCCATTCACAGCGTTTCCAACTACAGCAGACAGACATCTGTTGATCTCTGGAATTAAACTGCAATGCCACTCTGTCCTTTAGGTGAGACATCAGGAGTAGGGCTCTCTTTGCTGATAATTTTCTGTCTAATTCTGGAACAATGCTCTCTACACCAGAAACTGCTCATCCATTCCCTCTCCTTTGATAAATTTACCACACCATAATGCTCTTGTGAGCTAAGCAGAAAAAAGCCTAAACCCCTCCCCTTCCCTGCTAAGTATAGAAAACTGCATCTCTGGTGTTTACAGATTTAGATGTTTGTCTGGACTGAAGTTTTGTAAATACAACCTATTTTGAAGTCACAGGCATTAAAATTTGGATTAATGCCTTGAAAGAAACAGTTCACATAGCCTACATTTCCCCCTGTGCTGATGGTCTCTATTGGCTCATTCTAAAGCCTCAAAAACACCCAACCAATATGAAACTTTAAGATCCAGGGACTAAAACAAATTTTAACCTGGTTCTGTCTGGCTCTTGGCCTATAATGTTTCATAATGCAATATACCCACTCAGAAATAAACAAACCAACAAAATAAAAAGAAACAAACCTTGCATAATTTATTTGCTCTCTAAATGTCTTCTTTCCTTCTGCATCATGAGTGAAAGCACAGAAAGGGGGTGAGGTGTCCTTGTGGCTTCACAAGCTGAAGAACTTCTTGCTGAAGTCCTTATTTTTGTAGCACTAGCAATCTGAAAAACAAAAATTGTTTTGTTAACACTTGTATCCCTAGATACAGAAAATAGAAATAAGGTTTGTTCTGAACCACTGCCAACTACATCATTAACCTCTCCTATGAACAAGCCAACAGCTGCCATGCAAAAAAAAAAGCTAGAAACATCTCCACTCAATTCATACCTCACTTACGCATTCTGCACTGACTGCTCACAGCTAAAAACTCCTTCCTACGTACAAATGGAAAATAGAAACCAGTAAAACAACACATTACAACCATGTGCTTCAAGAAGAGCTGTTGTTAAGCTGTCCAGGTTTCCATCTAGGAAACCCTCAACCAGGAAAGGTGGCTTGAAACAAGCCAGCACCATCACAGTCCCTTTTCTACCCTGGTGGCCCTAACCACAAACCTGTGGCTGTGCCTGTACCGCAGTAGGATTGCCTGTTTCCATGTGCTCACATTTAAAGCTTCTATCAAATCCCAGCCCGGACCTCTGCAAAATATCTGCACTTCAGGTACACAGATCTCCCATGGAAGTTCTGTTGCACCAACCAAGCCAGGCTCTGAAAACCAGCCACTGCTTTTGAGGAGACTGATGTGGAGCAACCAGCTGCTCTTTTGCCCACGTCACCTGAAAATGCTAAGCCAGACACCAACCATCCTCAGTGTATGTGCACTGAGCAAGTAGAGTGACTAACTGAGCTCCCAAAAGCTGGCAAGGAGAACTTCATGCTCTACAAAGTCTGTCATTTTCATTCTGCATAGTGTCAGACTGTATTATAATATTTTCTCTGATGTTCAAACTGGCACAGTTGATTTTAAACAGCTTCTTCACAGCACAAAGCACCTTGTCATAAAAATATCCTGATATCTACAATGGTTAAGCTGACATATAATTAAAACTAACACAAGAATTTTATTATACTCATGCTCCCAAAGGCAGTGGAGGTTAGAGCAAAGTCCTAAACTGACTTCACTGAAAATAAAGGCTGTTCCATTAAAATAAAATGCAAACAAAATAGCAAACAATACAAGCTGCATAACAACCATACATAATGGACGAATTAAGAGCGGGCCAGCAAAGTAAAAAGCAGTATCAGGCTGCAAGAGGAGATGTGAGTAATAAAATGTAACTAATAATTCTTAGTTGCTACACAAAAGAACTACTTGTTAAGTTCCAAATACAATACACAGACCTGCTTTGCTGGTGGGGAAAAGTGTATCTATCTACACAGAACATTTAGAGCTCGGATCACCAGAGCCCTCCTAATCATGCCTGTAAGAGACACAGAGCCAAGGGCTGCAGGACAAGGCTGCAAGTGCCATGATTATGTCATTCAGATAAAACTGCCACGATCCATGTGTCACAGATATCATCTTTCCCAAAGTTCATAGCACTGCTACCGTGCCCCACCTTTATTTTGTGTCGTATTTCCTTTTCCTACACAACGGCACAGCGTGGCTCCACTCCTCAAAGCCACACAGGGCTTCCTTCACCATGGCGTTCAGTTCCTGAGCACCAGCAAGTGAGACTCAAAACCTGGGGCAATAGCTTGCTCTCATCTGCAAAATCCCTGAACCGAAAAGTGCCCTTTTTCTTCCCATGTTCCTGCTCACTGAAGAGTGCTGCACGAGCATATTCCTTTCTGGCTGGAACCATATTTCCAGCCCTTCACAGACATGGCTTCTTTACTACTGGTTTGATAGACAGGGAGTGACACCTACTACAGAGCTAATTGTAAGATCCGTGTCAGGACAGACATGTAATTTCAACAATGCAGAGTTAAACTCCGCCCTCCAGGGCAAACCTGACCCTCCTGGATTGTTCCTGGCCCATAACTATAGGGGAATGCTGCTAGCTGTTAGCTAATACAACCAGGGTGATCTCACAGTACTCAATTGTCACAGATTTTGTAAATGTACAGCTAAAACATTTCTATCGGCATCAGAACAGGCAGAAACAAGAACAGGACATTCATAGCACGCAGATGATGTACTACTTTTGATACAAAAGAACCAATTTATGGCAAAGTATCATAAGAGTTCCTCCCTACCAGTCACATCTTACTTGAACACTTATTAAGGATGGTGCCCAGCTCTGTTTGAAGAGAACTTCCTGGCCAGGGTAGAGGGCCAAGTTTTTTGAAGTGCTTCCAGCACTCCCAGTAAGCTACCTCTTAGGGAGGTCACAATGCTCCCCCACAAGCAGTCCATCAAATATTGAAGGAAATTTGCCATGGTGAATACAAACTTCCCACCAATGCTCTGTCAGATCTGCAATACCCATCTCCCTGGATCTGCACAATCTTGAATAATAAGGCTTAACATAAGAAAAATCTAGAGGGTAGAATATTGCTCCAAACATACAGATCTTTACACATTCAAGTATTTTATTCTAGCAGGCTAGGAGGAAATGGGCATCTTATACAGCGATCTTACAACACTCCTCTCCTTTTCCTTTCCCCAAAATGTCTTTAATACCAACAATTCCCAGTAAATTTCTACCAAGGGCAAAGCACTTCTGAAGGAATCAATCTGAAAAAAAAAAATCTTTCATGTGTCAAAAAAACCCCACATAAAATAGTACTCAAAAAAGAAAGAACTGCTGTACTAAAGTAATAGTCACATAAACCTCACACATCCAGACTGGGATTTTTGCCTCCTGCCAACTAACAAGGACAAAAATCCCATACACTAAGCATGGCATATACAACACCCTAGGCTCTGTCATTTAAGTTAAGGACAGACAGGTAGGCATAGCTGTGAAAATCTTAACAGCATAGATCAGGCAGTATGTGCTATGGCAACAACCTTGGTTTGACATTCACCTTCTACTCACATTTTCATTTTCCTGCTGAACAGGGGGGTACACAAAAACAAACACCAGCAAATGGCTAGGAGGCATGGCACTGAAACAAAGCCCTTAGTACAAAGCTACCATGGGCCCTTCCAGCTCTACCGTAAACAAAGAGTGAATGACATTATACACACAATAGCCACATTTAAGTCACAGATGTAGCTCCTCAACTGTGATCTGGGAAGGGCTGTACAAACCCAGGTCAAGTGCTGTCTGCGCCAGCAGGGAGCAAACACCGGCTGATGGGGGTTTTGGGTTCGTTGCTGGTTTGCCAGGCATCATCATTGTAAATTACAGCCCCTGGTTAAAGCTCCTGGTTAAAGGCAGTGTACAATGATGAGGCGCTGAGCAATTCAGGAAGACAACTCTACAGACACCTCCATTCCCTAGATCTGCAGCACACCTGTGCCAAAAGGGAGGTATGAGCTGCTACCAAACCTCAACAGGTCTGGCAAGAAGGGAGCACAGAAGCGACGCTTATTATTCATGTGGCTCCCCCCAG
The DNA here is from genome assembly GCA_013400495.1 of Nicator chloris. Taxonomy (NCBI): domain Eukaryota; kingdom Metazoa; phylum Chordata; class Aves; order Passeriformes; family Pycnonotidae; genus Nicator; species Nicator chloris. The sequence goes on along the minus strand of WAAE01018269.1, from coordinate 87,594 downwards.
GGTTAGGCACTGGTAGATAAACCAAGTACAGCACAGCACCCTCCTACAAAATGCACTGCAATCAGCTCTACAGGATATACATCCAGACCTTGCCTTGTCAACCACCAGAGAGAGATATTTTAACTTCATCTGTGACACCTATGTTAAACCAACCACTGCTGAATAGCTTGTGGCAGCTGTTGCAGCTTTCTGCAGCAGTCCATCAGTTTGTTCCACTTGGTTTTCTTGGGCTGCCATCCCTCCCCTTTCCCCTACTGAAATTTGGGGACAGTCTGCAGATCCTGCTGGAAGGCTGCTCACGCTTACAGAAAACAAACAAACAAACAAAAATCCCACAACTTTTTCAGCCCCTTTGCACAACTCTAAATACACCACGTGTCAGCTGAGTACATTCACACATTCAGCACATAATCAGCTCCTGGGAGCACAGGCTGCCCAGTGAAACACTGAGCTTCAGCACTGCTCAGGGGCAGCAAATCCTCCTGTCCTTGGGAAGGGACCAGGGACTGAGCACATCCAGTCAGCCTGCCCACAAAGGCAGGGCAGTGCCACAGCATGCAGCTCTGCCCAGGAGGAAGAGGCTGTCTGCACAAGGAAAGCTGGACTTCACTTCCCTGTGTCTGGGTGTTTGTTTCAGGAAATCTCCCATTCCCAAGCCAAGTTTCAGGATCTACCCTAACTGCTCCATCAGATGCAGAACAGAGCCAAGCAGATATTTATGTCTGGGATGATCCAAAGCATTTATTTCCCCACCTTTATTGCTACTTTCAAAATGTATATTTCTGAAAAATTTATTTTTCACTTAAAATTTTCTTATTTTTGTTGATGATTTACATTTCAGAGGCAACACACAAACAAAAGTTCTGACCTTTTTCCTAACCTTTGATTGATCATATGAGAAAAAGGAACATCTTGTTAACACTACTTTCCCTTAATACACTGATTCTACGCAAAACTAACGATCATCCTCTGAATCCTCTCTTTACTCAGCAGTTTAATTAGAAAGATGATCATTGATTAATGCACTTGAGTTACCTGAAGGTATGACTGAACAGAGATCATTCAACCCCAGAGAAATGTACATTAATTAGTTCTGCATTAAACTGCTTTCCTCTTTTTTCAGCTTCAAAAGAAGAAGCAAAACCCCACAACACAGCAACAAAACACCAAGCTCTCAGTCTTAAACTTCTGTGATAATTTTTATTTTACTTTATTCTTTGGGAAGACTCACATTTTCTTGCCTTGAATTTCACAGTCATCTACTTTTTTTTTTTTTTTTTTTTTTTTTTTTTTTTTTTTTTTAAAAAAGGGGGTTAAACATGCTTTTTAAAACCTCCCCCAACAG
>WAAE01018269.1:61645-85122 GCA_013400495.1 Nicator chloris | reverse complement strand
AAAAAAACTCAAAAAAATCCCAACTAACCCAAAGTAAAAAACAACAAAACCTACAAACAAAACTCCACCCCCACCACCACCCTGGCCCCCTGCCAAAAGAAACGCTTCAAAAGAACTGAAAAAAGCTGGGGCTTTCTGTGAAATTCTCCATGAAGCTAACAAAAAAATAGAAAAAAGTTGCATATATAGAAAGGCAAGCCTCATATTTTCTGTAAAGCTACCACTATCAACAGCTCATTACTCACATTGGTGATAGATATCATATTTAGCAGTTAGATATCTATATTTTACAGATCACATGCAGGATATGTGATACGCTTCAGAAAACACTCTCTTACATTTTCCCAAGTATTTTATTTTCCCTCTTCCAGAACAGTCATTTGGTATAAATTTTTGGACCTTACATCATGCACAAGAAAATAGCCTAGTATTTTAATTCTGCATTTGCATCAGAACATTCATAATTGATTAAAAGCAACAGAAATGGTGGGGGAAAACAGCTTTAAAGTATTAACCTGAAATAGCCTCTTTTGTTTAAATGTTTTGAAAAAATTTAGCACATCAAGACAAACATAAAGCGAAACACTGGAGCTCCTCCTCACCTCAGCATCCAAACTCCCTGGGTCACCCAACTTTAACTCCACCTGACAGGCAGACAAACCCATAATTTGTCGGAGTGATTAACACTGATCTAACATTCTATAACACAGCGTCCTGAACTGCTTAATTGTTTTAGTTCACTCTAACAACCCTTACATTTTTCTTCAAAATAAAGAGACTGAAGTTGACGCAGATAACAACGTTTCTACTCACACATTTTAATTAGTGGCATTTTTGTTGGGAGCATGCTTTGAGATGGGCAGTCATGTTAAGGGACAATCTTTACACACTATCCTAATAGCCTGAAGGGGCTGAAAATGCTGTCTAGTGTATCACGAATACTGCAAGGACATCCATGGCAACGTGCACCTTTGGGTGTGAAACGTGAATGGATGTTTGAAGGGTGGTAAAATATTGTTCTTTATCAGAGTTAGCACAACAAATCAGTAGAAAGATTGTAAGAAGAACCTAGTCATTTATAGTCTGCAAACAATTACCTATTTGCTGCAATCCTGATCTTCTTAGCCTGCTAATTTGGCCAACACTAGAGGCTGGCAAGTGTTTCCCTCCTCCTATCCACCTTACTTGCACAAATATAAATTTTCCCTTTCAAAAAAGCTTCTAGTGCCTCTCAGGGATGATGACTGAGAAGGCAAAGACCTAAAGCACTTCTCACTAGGACAAGTATTTTGTGTTTTCTGAGCAAGATGAATATTTTAAAAGGGCTTGAGATAGGGCGAAGCAAGAGTTCTCAATGTCCTCACAAATGTGAAAGAACAAGAAAATGGGAGGAGGTAACCCAAAACTCTATAAAGCCTTTAGACTCTGACTGGAGCAATGCTGATATATCAGCAACAACTTTATTCCCACTTGGCAGAACAACTAAGACATGACCTTAGTCTTGCCATCAGCCTCAAGTCACCAACCTGTGTTATCCTGATTTCTTAAACAGCTTGATGATGTCATGCATTAGATTCTTGTTTTTTTTGGTTTATTGCAACCTTTATAAAATTCCCCAGTAGTATTTTTATGCTTAGCTGTTTTTAAACAAAGCAGAGAGATCCATCCCTTCTATGGAAGTCATGATTCCAACACTTGCTCCTTTAAAGTAACGAAGAATTATCAGTACAATCCTATAGAGTCTCCTGCAATCTGGGAGAAAAAAAAAAGTAGAAGAAAAAAGTTCTTTTTTGAACCTTGTTCCCAAACTTTGGGCATCGCACCTCTCAACCCCAGGACTCCTGAGAGCAGTATAAGGACTAAAGTATAAATTCTACTCTCAGCTTTATTGGAATTAAAAGCAAGAATGATGACTAGTAAAAGCATAGTAATTTTTCAATTATTGCCTCAGTTATGCCTTGGCATAAAGCTTTAATGAATTTGGAAGACTATTAAACACCCAGATATCATTTTCTCCAACAAAGTAGAAGTAGCAAGACTCATGGACCTACCCAGCTGGGTGTTCAGTACCACCCATCATCATCATCACCCCAGGCACGGACACAGGCTGGTGAGGTAGAAGCCCATTTTATGAAGTGGGAGTATTCAGTGATTGTATCTTGTGAGCACGTGCAGTTAACAATTTTTGCCAACTCTGGCAGGTTGGTAGATCTGTATTAATTTCCATCGGGCTGCAAAAAGCACCCTGACTCCCCCCTCTACTCCCTGAAGGTATAACAATGCTTTGAAGGAATGACTGGCTAAACAAAGTTGACAAATCTCTCTAAATTTCTGTAATGCATTCTTTTAAAAACAGTTGGAGTTCTTCTGTTGAAAATCTTTCCAAGAGGTTTCTGCCTGAAGCAGAAAAAACACTCTGGAAATTTTTTGTCTGAATGACTGAAGGCTGGCCAGAAGTAAACACAGGTGAAAATACGATGTTAGAATATGGGAGGCATGCTTAAGGGTGCTCCTACTACCTCTATCGACCCTATTTTATATCTAATACTGTGTAATGCAGTTGGAAGGGTAAAGACATTAAAACAGCTTTAAAACCCTAATGGTCTGCCCTTCCTGTTGTTGTTCCTTCAGTATTTTAAACAGGGCAAGGCTGGATTGCTGCAGTTTTAGCTCTGTAAAGTACAAAACATCCAGATTCTGTGCTGAAAATCCCTCTCTTGGGATCTGAGGCCAGGAAGGGACCACCTGGTTCAGCCGGTCCTGCTAAAAGCAGCCAGGCACTGCAGGCATCTGGTCACATAATCCGTCAGTCCACATCATGACTCACAAAACACTTCATGAGATCTGAACGAAACCTGCAGCCTTCAGAAGGGGACCAAGGGCAGAGACAAGTGTACGAGAGAGCAAGAGAGACTGAAGACCTCAGAAAGGTCCCATCACAATGTGAGATTTTCTGTATTAAAGGAGACAGCTCTATTGCTAATCCCCATCATCCATGGAGCAAAAACAGACAAAAAATTAACTGCTAACTCCTAAAAAGGAATTTTGAAAAAAAATTATATATAACTCACATCATAAATCATAGAGGTCCTTTGCCAACCAACCACATCCCTCTGGGTTCCTAAATCAGTGCACCCTACACCACCCCTGGGCATAACAGAATCACATCCAAAAGATGACCTTGAGCAAAATCCCCTCTGGGTATAACCCTCTCCACTGTGCACATGGAGAGCAGGCACCTCAGTATGTTGCTTGCCTGAGGTAAAAGAATTCTGAGCCACAGAGTATCTCCTCTACTTCTTTCTGAGCAACAAAAAAAGGAGAAAGAAACAGAGAGGAACAAACTGTTTATAGTAATGAAAATGTAATTTAAGAGGCTGATACCCTGTTAAAAACTTAGAGCTATAATGAATTCCAGGATTCATTCAAGTTCTCCATTCTTAAAAAACACTATAATGAAAGGCTTACATATGAAATTTAGTAGTAATAACTTTGGGGTCAAATCCATAATGATTTGTTTGGCAAAGCTTTCACTGACGACACTTAAATGTGATTTCAGTGGGTGTTCTGCCTGAGAAGGGGCTTTGAGATTGGCCCACACTCTGTATATTTAAGTCACTTCAGCCCCAGCATTATACAGCGCCAACCAGACACAAACCCCAGCATTATTTAAACCACTTGCACACCAGAGTCTCCAATTGCAGGGTGCAAAAGCCAGCAGGAAGCATTGATCATTCCTTTAGCAGCAAACAAAAATGCAATCTTTTTTACTTGGCTTTCTTATGATACCATTTACCTTCTATAATAGCAGTTGCTTTTTTTAAAATGTGGATTTGCACAGTATTCAATCTGCCAGTTTCCACATATAGATGTAAATTTACTGAAATAGCTGTTCACAAAATCCAAAGCCCAAGGGTGGAGTCCTAAAAATAAATATATGTAGTTTAAGTTCTTTTATATCCATACATGATAAGAAATCTGGTACTATTCTGGTGAGCCATAAAAGGGGAAGAAGGGTAAAACCACAAACAGGAAAACAAAAAATAAAAAACTGCATCTTTTGCTCTCTTTTGCTTTCAAAATTGCATGGATACTTTAATGCAACCATTTGGCTAAATGTTTCAAAAGTTGGTTTTTCAAAGTATTTAGCCATATAAACTACCCTTTTGTTTCTGTTGGCTTTAAATGTTACTAGGCTCATGAATTCTTCCTAACGTCTTATTATTCAAAAAAATACAGCCAACATTGCCTTTATGGAGAAAGAAAAACCTGAGTATCATTTGCCAGTTAACTCTTCTGGATCTGCAAGAAAGTGAAAACAGCAAAAGCAATTTTAAGCAAGGTTTTCTATCCACTGCACCTAAACACTATCTTTTGAAGTATTTTATTTCCCAAGCTGTACCATAGAAAAATCTCTGCAATCACAACACAAACTTGAGTCACAAGAGTGGCAGAGCACATGCTAAAAAACTTATAATAGTGTAGGTACCCAAAAAACCAAGAAGCAGCAGTAGGTGAGACTTACTGCCCTACTGAATGCCAAACTCCAGAAATATTTCAAATAGAAAGCAGTCCTTTAATTTGAAGAACTTGCACTAAACCAGACCTGATCTCCCACTTTTCAAATGCAAGTATTTCAGTGAATGCAACTATCAATGGCACGTTATCACAAAAGGAATTTTGATAATTGTCACCTTCTTAATCTTTCAAGTATTCAGTCTTTTGTCAGACTTCTGTAATCCAGGATATCAATGACTAAACAGGCAATTTGTCTCCACTTCCATTTTCCACTTATTCCATCCCACACTCAAATCACCAGCAGGTCAATGACTTCACAGCCAACAGCTGCCCGTCACTATCCTTTCAACAAGTCCATGAAAAGGCTGTTTCAAACACCAGCCACTTTATCTTCAGCAGGATAAAGAAAAAACAAAACTGAGGTCTACCCCCTTAAACACCACGTGTACACGATTTGCAAGTCTTTCATTTCCCGGGACCTTCCCTCCTGTTGTGTTCTTCAGGACCAGAGAAGCCAGCCAGGAGGAGCTCCAGATGATTCCAAACAGAAACACATTTTCCCTTGCAAGCATCTAAGTTTCTCCACCCGAGCTGAGGAATGACCTCCACAACACAGCAGCGAAAATGTGCACACTGCTATTTTTTTCAAGAAGCGCTGCCCATCTGAATAATTCCTGGATGAAAAAACAGTACTCAAACAACAAAATCATAAGCTTATGGGTTGAGCCTTTAGTCAGAGAAACAAGATTTCTTCCAACTTTAAGGAATGTGACAATAACAGCACATCTAACCCCGCTTGATAAGTGGCAGGCAATTCTCCATATAAGGTGAAAAATGTACTAGTGTAGCTCATGCAACACTGCTAATTGCCTCCCTGTTCTCAATATTCAAGAACATAAATGAACATATAAATCAATTTTGTGAGTAAACCTTTTGCTTACTTGCAGCTAGAAACCATCTAGACGCTGCTCGGCACATAAGGAATTTTGAACTTAACTATTTCATTCCTTTTAAACACTTGGTGTTCCTATCACAGCAGTGCATGAATTAATGCAAATGTCAGAGGTCCCACCCCCAGCTGATTGCTAAATTCGCTTTATACCTTACCATTCCCCAGTCAGCCTGTGCCTCCCAGCCCCTGACTAATCATGTCACTGGTGGCAGGCCAACAGAGCAGCCAGGGCAGGGCGAGAAGGGGTTGAGGGCAGGGTGAAGCCCGGCAGCCTCACACCAGCACCACTCACACTCCTTCTGCCAGTCCCGGGGCTGATGTGTGCTGGAAGCACCGGGATACTGGCACAGGACTGCTGCTACTACTGCTAAGAACTTTTATCTCAGCTCTGATTGTCCCATCATCTCCACGGAATGGCAACAGAAACATAAGCAGCGTGTACCCAGTTGTGCGCTACAAGAAGATTGCGGGCATTACTCATCAGGAGACTGAGGAAAAGGCTTCAGTTGATTTTTATGAGCTCTGCACCAGAATGCAAGCCCAGAGGAACATTACTTGATATGATCCCTTCCCCTCAAAGCAAGTTAGAATATCTGCAAAAGATGTATCAATCCTGGCAGTGAAATCCAGTTTATTTTGTAGTTAGTCCCACATCCCAGCCCCTCCCATAGCCCCTTCACTGTTTTTTGCACATTATTATTAATTGGTCTCATAAATTGTACAACAAACCCCCTGAAAGAGTTTTTTTCCTAAGGAATGATGTACCAATGACCAACAGGGTGTAAAAGACACGAGATTCAGAGCAAGTCCTCAGATATCTTTTAAAATACACTCAAAACTGACAGGACTACCAGGGGACAGAAAACATCCCAAAATCTTGTTGGCAATGGTGAGAGGGGAAAAAAATTAATATAATTAAGTTACTAAAAAAAAAATTCCTAAAGTTCATTAACTACTCTGGAGAAGTTGTACTCTAGAAGTCAGTGACTTGTAGGAGAGGCACAGAGGGGAAGTTTCCACACACACTGCACACACACACATCAAACGTGGGTGGGAACAGTGCAGAAACAGTTCACTATTTTCTTGATATTTAGCAAGAAGACTTGGGAAAGTTTGATTTGACTATTTTAGCCACAGAAATTTCAGAAAAATCAGACGATAGCTTCAGCTTGCCGGTCTTCCTAGTTTACCCACCTTCAGCCATCTTGTGATATCCCTGAGGCAAGAAAATGCAACATGATGTGCTAAGAAGGCACCATAGACCAATTAATTGCTATCAAAAGCGTAGGCTTTTATTAGTCAGAGATCCTTATTTTGCTGACTTTTTTGCACATCATCATCCATTGCACTACCATGTAAAGTAGCATAGCCCATGAAATACTATGAGTCAGCAAATTATCATAATGGTATGCATCCAAATTTAGAACTTGAATTACACTGTTTGCTGTATTCTGTAACAGAAAAAAAAAATCAGGAGAATTAACTTTAAATGTTATTTAATCCTTACAGAATAACTCTTTTAAACATGTTTACAGTCATTCACATCTAAGACTCCCATTTCCTGGAACCTTATCTAATCTAAATTCCATATGGAAGATTTTAGTGGTATATAAAGTCGCATACAAATTAACCACACTCCAATTCATTCAGATAAAATAAAACTGTAACTTTAATAGTGACGAAACTAGAGCTGTCAAATTATATCTGAACTAACAACAAAAAGTTCAGACCTTTTTGTACAAATTTACTTTTAAAGGACCTATTACATAGCCTTAATTCAGAGGATAACTCTGATGTGGCTTAGTACAAACATGCTTCTAGTTGATTCACTTTTTATTCAGGGAATGCAAAAGGGAATGTCTATTATCCATGTGATAGCAAAGACCTCACATGGCTAAACCACAAACTTGGAGTTTTCAGGGTTTAGCGCTTAAAGCTTCAGAGATTATGGCTCCTGATCCAAAACCAGTTCGGAAAGCACAGCAGGAACCAGGATAAGATACAGTAGAAAGAACTTTAGTGTATCTTTACAGACATGGATTCTCCATAAACTTCCCATGAACTTTTGAAAACACCATTTAATTATTCCTATCTTTTCTCTGCAAAACTTCATTTACATATATATATATATAAATGTGTATATATCAATAATTCATACAAGAATAAATAAAATAACATATACACTTACTATAAAATGCCAATAATGAATGGAAAAAATTTACACCAACAATGAATAGTTATGAATAGTACCATAATACTAAGTGAAATATAGCAAACAATGTATTATAGATTCAGTTTCTACAACTCCAACTACGACAATTCTACAAAGAAATTCATAAGGATGAAAGCAAAAAGCCAACAGCAAAACATAAAAGTTCCCCATGAAAAGGTCTTTGTCTGAGGAAGATAACAGCAAAATAAGAACTTCCTATCTCAAGAGGATATAGAGAATACAAGTGAACAAAAAGTTAATGTCAGGCTCTCATCCTGAGATCCAAAACCAGTTGACTCCACATAGCTGCTTGAAGTATTTACCAAACAAGTTTTATTTGAGAGAGTGTCCTCCCTGTAACACACATGTCCCCCTGAAATGCAAAATACTGCAAGAAATAAAAAAAAAAGTCAGCATGTGGGCCAGAGAAAATAAAGCACTGTTCCAAATTGAAGTAAATTGTTATAAAAGAAACAAAATGTTTAAATGGGCTTATTGGTCAAGCACAGCTCAGACACTGGAAAAATCTTGTATTATGATTTTGTGGTGGGGAAAAAGTAGTAGCAAATGTAAGGATTTTAAATAATCTGGACATTTTTTGATGATTTAGCCCCATTTGTTACTCTTCATAGCTGGTAAGTTGGAAGTCTTCATTTCTACACCAATTTTATACAAGTAAGAAGTAGCCACTGATTAAGAATCAGTCTGAATTCAGTGAATGGAATATATCCCCTCCTTTATGTCTGGGACTTAACGTTCAAAAAGCGCAAGAGAACAAATGTAATTGACTAAAGTCAAGCTTGAAAGCAGCAATAAAAACCCACCCTTTTCACCCGTTCTTAGCTCTGAATACAGTAATTTACAATACAGGGTTTAGTGAATGATCTACCAGTATCGGCCTTGGGTGACACCCTCTCCTACAGAGATAACTGTGCACGTGGACATCTTGCAGGACGTGTTCTCTAATAAAATGTTGGCTCAGAGATTTGACAGTGACAATTCATCCCCGATATTTTCACCCTTAGAAGTATACCAACAAAAACTAAACTGTTTTACTGTACCAACCCCCCCATGTATCATTCCAGGAAACATTTCACAATAATAACATTGCTGATGGCCAAATACTGAAGGCAATTCTGATCCTGCCAGTGAAGAGTTGCCTTGCAGCAATGCATATTCTGATCTCCCGTGTAACCTAAATTTAAACTCCAGGGACAGGGCACCCATCCCCTCCCCAAAGAAATCTTCTATTTATGAGGTCTGACTGTAAAGATTATCTTTTTATTCAGATTACACTTCCTACTAAGCTTACTGCTTTCAATTTTTACCATTCATAATCCCTCACGGTGTCTCAAGTAAGAGTCCCTCACACACAAGAGTTACAGCTTTCAGGGATGCTGATCAGCACGTTAGCGCTCTCTCCCCATGCCCACTAAGCTAAGCTAATCCACATTCACGTCTTACTTTACACCACTGAACCAGCCTCCAATCATTTACTCCTCCTGTTACAAACGCTGCCCAAAACAAACACAATGTCCTAAACACCACAAATTTTTAGACTGCTGTGAAGTGCCCAATAGTTTATATACATTATATATACTATTCCTTCCTGCTGCTGCAATGCCCAGACCTGAAGGCAAAATCCTCATGAAGCCCTAGAACAACTGCAGCACCCAGCAGTATTACACCCTCCCCAGTTTCTGTAAGTCAGTTTCTGGTGGTCAGTCTATGCTTCCATAAAACATTAGCTTGCTGTGCAAGAATATTCCATGTCTCTGCAATCACTGCTGCCAGACCTCCGCCTGGTCCCATCTTCTCCTTGCTCCAGTTATTCTCCACCTCAGTATGCCTCAAATTCAGCTCCATCTCTTTGACACTTAGATCATCCTGAAGGATTTGCAGAGCATCTTGAACCATTTACAAGTATCAGTCATTTTCCTCATACCTCTCCAGAACAATCTTGTGCTACTTTTAAAGAACCCACTGGAGACCATCGGGCACGCCCCTCCATTGCCAACAGGGAGGGAAACCAGCACCGGGTGCTGGGGTCAGGCACAGAGACTCTACTGAAGCCTCATCTGATGCCACAAAATTAATAAAATCTTTTCCATTCCCAGTGGCAACAGGCAAAATACAAGGCAGCAAAAAGGATCTGTGGCTTTATAATATGCTACTCAAAATATCTGCTGATGGTCATAAGACAGAAAGAATATGCCAAAAAAACTGTATGATGTAGTCAGTTGGCAAATGGGGAAAATCACACACAAAATGAAATGCATTCAGCACTGTAAAAGCAGGGCTGTGGGAAATTGCTGGTTCTCCATATAAGGATCCAATACTTTTTCAATTGGCCAGCATAGCATAAAGCACATAAAAAATCTTAAAATTCTAAATGTTAACCGTGAAGAACACTTTTTACAATATTTCTCAAGAATGTTCATTTTGTACACCCATGAGTCCTGATTTTATAATTTGCAGCCAGTCTAAATGAAAAATAAAGAGCTTTTTAACTTCTGCATATAAAATGTCAGCCACCTTTTTAATTGAGAGCTAGAAAAGTGTAATTGAAAATTACTAACCTCAAGCACTCGTTAGTGACAAATCCAAACCCCAGCTGAACACAGCCCTAATAGGATTAAAGAGACATTTAGGATGATGCATGTAGACCTGGTACCCAGGAAAAGCTGAAGAAAAATCTGTATCTATCCCCAGAGCAAGGATCGGACAAAGCTCTGGGAGGAGCAGTGCTTTGGTACCAGACGTGCACAGGCACTTTTCCTGGTGCCTCCCTCCCCCCGTTGTTGGAGCTACAGATGCTGCCCACAGGCACCCTCAGGACTGCAGGCTGGAGATTTCACTGCTGGGCTCAGAAGCTGCAACGTCACCCAAGCTCCCACAGGAAGAAAGCAGGGAATGGCTGGCCACACGACAAGGCATTTCCAAGAGCATAGCCACCCTCTGCCTATTTTTAATGGCTCTTTGTCACATCCCCCATCACTCAAAGCTCTTCAACAAGTGAGCTGTTCGGTCCACCACGTCTACAAAAATTGCACATACAGGTAAGCAGTTCTCAGGCTGAATTTCATGGTCTCAAGGTCCTTCTGTGAGCACCAAAATCATTGAGCATGAGATTTCCTACTGATCACATGCCACTGGCTACACATCTAAGGAGGCTCAGGAGGGTAAATGATTTTTTTCCCAAGTCAATTTTAAATTGGCTTCCTAAATTGTCTCCAGATCCTTTCCAGACAGCAGAATGGAAATAATTAGAGGTGGTTGGAAAACGGAATTTTTGTCCTGTGGGGAAAGTCTGATAGTCCTGTACTTATTTTTATGCTAACACAGGCCAAAGTCTAAGAGCCTTAAAATATTAAGTAGAGCAAAATACTGTAAGGTATTCTGAAACAGCATCCTGCATGCACTTTGACTTAGTTTGTTGCTAGAGAACAGCCCATTCCTCACATGGGCACACCAGCAGCCCCCATAAATGCTCAGTTTTCAGCCCAAGATTCTTTCTACTCCCCAAGACCACAGGTCAGTGACTAGCACTGTTGACACAAGCTCTCCACACATCTCATCCTACTCCTCTTGCTGTATGGGACAGCAGAAACTGCAGTTAACCACTGCTCCCTTGTTCATCTTCTGAAAACAAATTCAAATGACGTGTTTTGGAGGTTTGGGTGAGAAAGTCCCCCTATTTTAAAACAAACCTTTGTCAGCCTGAAGTGATCTATTCTAACTTTTTCTGATGCGTATTGTGGAGCCAACAGTTTCCCACTACCCAGATGAAAACTGGGAGCAGTCACGGAGCTGGGAGCTGAGATATCATGGGGAAATACACAAAGAAGTGATCTCTAAAAGTCGTACACAAATTGAACAAGAGTAAAAGGGAGATTCACTCTCAAAACCTCTTATGGACAGGAATACAACTTCCCTCCTAATCTCCACGTAGAAGGCACTATGCCTTCTACTGCCCAACCAGATATACTGTCACACAGATGGCTGCTTTATGCAAGTCATGCAAGTCATCCAAGTAGAATGCCTGATGGGAAAACCTTCATTGCCATCTCTCTGTTAGGGATCTTCTCTGCAGCTGTTTAACTGACAGAGCCATGGAAATCCTGAGTGTACCTGAATTCTGCATCATTTAATTCTTGGCTTCAAGTGCCTTTGACTAGTACTCCTGATGAGGATGACACCTCTGTCTCTAACTTGCTCTAAGTTACTGTTCCCTCAATGCAACTTTCCACTGTACAGCTAAGGAGATCTTGGCATCTCTTCCTCTCCAGGTCATCTGGCAACTTTTCAGACAGGAACCTGCAGCATGCTGTCCAAGCACAGCTGAAGCAGACAAGGCCTGAAGCACAAAATGGCTAGACATGAACACCAGAAAATTTGCTTATTCCATTGTATCTATTTTTCTCCAAATGTTCTTTCCAAGCCAGACCAAGGTAGCAGGGGAAATAAAGGAGGCCTTCATTACACAAGGGAAAGGGAGTAATTGCATCATTTCAAAATTTTCACCTCTGCTAGCCTTCTCACATGGAAACGCTGTTTCCAATAAGCTTTATACTGAAGATGTAGAACCTACAAGTACAGAGCTCAAAAAAGAAGGCTCGATGAAGAGACTGCAACAGTGCAGAAAAGTTTTTTTGGTACTTTTGACTTAGCTGACCACCATCTTGGGAACTGGCTGGAAAGGGACCCAGCAGAAAAGGACCTGGGGGTGCTGGTCAACAGCAGCTGAACATGAGCCAGCTGTGCCCAGGTGGCCAAGAAGGCCAATGGCATCCTGGCCTGGATCAGCAATGGTGTGGCCAGCAGGAGCAGGGCAGGGATCGTCCCCCTGTACTCAGCACTGGTGAGGCTGCACCTTGAGTCCCATGTTCAGTTTTCCCAATTCAGCAAGAACATTGAGGTGCTGGATTGTGCCCAGAGAAGGGCAATGGATGTGGTGAAGGGTCTGGAGCACAAGTCCTACGAGGAGCACTTGACGGAGCTGGGGGTATTTAGTCTGGAGAAAAGGAGGCCCAGGGGAGGCTTTACTGCTCTCTACAACTGCCTGAAAGGAGGCTGCAGCCAGGTGATATTTGGCCTCTTCTCCCAGGGAAACAGCAACAGGACAAGAGGACATAATCTTAAGCTGCACCAGAAGAGACTGGACACAAGGAATAATTTTTTCACTGAGAGGGAGGTTGATCACTGGAATGCTCCCACCTGGGGAGACGCTGGAGTCACAGTCTCCAGAGGTGTTCAAGAAGTGACTGGACAAGGCACTTAGTGCTGTGGTCTTGACAAGGTGATGCTCAGTCAAAGGTTGGACTCAATCTTGGAGGTCTTCTCCAACCCAAATAATTCTGTAATTGCTTCCTCCTCTTTTAATTTTTCTATACAGTGAGGCAAGTTTTGAAAAGTTTAAAAAAATCATTAACAAAAGCAAAGGTAGTCAAAGAGAGGCAGGATACCAAACCATGCCAGTTTCCTTTCATCAAAGACACAGACCCACGGGATATAGCTCCAGGTTATAGCGCCAGCAAGTTCAAACTTGTTCTGAACAGACACAAGAAATCCCTGCCCACACTTTGAGATAACCAAAAGTCTTTTGAACACTTAGCATGGCTCTGGGCCAAGCTAATAAACTCTGCTAAGCCGCAGGGACATCTCTGTGCCATCACCTCGGGCTCGGCACAGCTGGCAATGCTCACAGTGCTTCATGCTGGCACAAACCACAGGCAGAGCTCATTCCTGGCTGCCTTCATCACAGCATGGAGAGGGAAATGCCACCACACTCACTGCTTTGTCTTCAAGCCTTGACTTCAATCTTGGGGCCATTCATACCCATTTTTCGGCATTATCCATCCAACAAAAAACATTTTCGGTCAGTTTTTGACTCAAGCGTCAATATTTTGACACGGACATGATGTTTTTCACCTGAAGGTGATGATGAGTGTTGCAATGAGAGTCTAACTAAACCAATATACTTGGCTTTTGCTTTGAATGACCCTGTTTTACAACAGCTTTTTCTACTGAAAATTAGGAATTTATACATTTGCACAAGGCTTCTTAAACAAAACAGCATTTTTATTCAAGTGGTTCTTCCGAATGCTTCTTCAACGCTCCGAAGAGCACATCTCACTGGGTTGGGTGGGGGAGCAGAAAAGGGAATGATGAGACACACATTGTTTACAGTGGGTAGAGCTGCCAGGCTTCTATGCAGCACAGCCTTTGAAAGCCCTTATGTCTGGTCTTTGACTCAAAAATGACATCTCTACAGACAGAGGGGTATGGGATTGTAAAAGCAAAGCATATTTTCTTAACACTGCTCCAGAAATATCCTCTGCTAAACGTGTAACAGATGCATGTTCCTCATTAAAAAAGTGTTGCTATACATTATGTCTTGGCTGTAGACAGATTCTGGCAGAGATTGATACACTGTGGACATATAATTCATGTGTCTAGTATGTGAACTCTGGACCCTGCTTAACCTGCTGAGGTCCTGTTGTGGACCTCGGGCCATGGAAATGGGAGCAAAGGGAGAGAACAGACGGACTTGGAGGACCACTGTGTAGCTGAGAAAACAACAAAGCTATTGGACATATTTTTCTCAACGCCATCCCCAGGCATGCAGCTTTTATTCCCATTTGTATAATGAACTGGAAAAGCAGCACCAATTCCAGCTACCTTTCTTTGAGAGGAAAAAGAAATCATCACTTCATAGTAACCATTTTCTTCCTTGAGTAATCTCAGGCCTTTTTTTGAAATTTAACTTTTGGGTTTTGGAAAGGTAAGTCCTAATGATGAATTACAATATATATTTTTTGGCTGATTGGTGCTTAAAACCTGCCCATACTAATCATAACTTCATAATCCACAGGGAGACCCTTAGTTTTATTCCTTGCCTGGTATTCAGACTTCCATTTAATTACTGGTTACTTGGATTTATAGGCAGATTTGCTAAAAACAGTGACTCTGTGTGCAGACAATAACCTTTTGATGGGTATGGTAGTAAAACTGAAATTCCTGTGTAAACAGGACCAACTTTTAAAAGTAGCTGGTGTGGCTCTCTAATGAAATTGGCAGCACTGTGTGGGTACTTTGTCTTGGAGAATGCTAAATGGTGCATAGCCAGCATTTGCTCCATAAACTGTCAAACAAGAGAACCGCAACTGTTCGGTGATTTGTTTTTCTAGTGTAGTCCTCTACTATGGGAAATGTCTTTTCCATGACCAAATGTAGAAGCTGTCAGGATCCAAAAGAAATAGAAAGCAAAAAGATGATGTCTAGAAGCTATCTCCCAACCAAGAAAAAAGGAGAAAGAACATATTTTTCAAAGACCCAGTTTTGGGAGCACTATAAAAAAGCGAAACACTTTGGAAAAAATTACTCCAAGGATGCTATGATTAATTGCTGGGCATCAATTACAGTACTATAACACTCAAATGTTTCTCTCCCTTCATTAGGTAGCACTGATGATAATATTGTTGCATATCTCCATAGGAAGATTAAACAACATACATACATCTAATATCTTTCTTCGTAGGGTCTTTTACTACTTTACGAAATGAAACAGACTTCATCAACTTAGAAAGGCAGAAAGCCCCCCTTTCCTTTACTGAAGAAACAAACACTGCAAATAAGTGATACCTGAGCTCTATGCCTCAGCAAATGAAGCACTATATGAGCACTGATTCCAAATTTCCTATTTCGTTCTATATTCCTCTCAGCACTTCATTGCTGTTTTACGCTCATGTCAGGCAACAAATGCAACATCATTTTGCTCACAATAACAAAGGGCAATTAAACAGGTAATTCACAAGTCTTCACCACTGATGAAAGGATGTCCCCAAATCAGAATTTTAAAACAATCAATAGGGACCAAGTATTTCAGACAGGTGCTATGGTGAAGTCTCTCTCTGAGTAATAGAAAAAGCAGCACAGCTCTCTTTTTCTCTTTTTAGAAAAAGGAGACTTTTCCTACTTCTGTTTGGACCAGAGGAAGAAAAAGAAAAAAAGACACAGATTTCATCATCTGAATTCAAACCTCATTTGATCTGGTCCTCAGGAAGACACACGGCACTTAAATATATGCAAAGGCTATTAAGGGATTGATTCTGGAGAAATAATCAGACGGACAATATTTTTACCGGGGTTCAAGTGTCCACAATACCCAGTAAAATAATAAAGGCTACTCTGAGCAGACTGCAAGACTCCTCTGTGCATGTAGATACTTCCCAGTGGTGCAATTGTAGCTGTTAATCAGGCCCTGCCGATATCTGCTGCACACTTGCCAGCGGCCGATGTAACAGGTACCTGCCCACGACCCCACCTTCCCCCTCCCTGCTGCCAGCCTAGGAGCTGGTTGTCCATAACAAGAGCAATGGGAGGGCAGGACTACTGCAAGGAATTTGAGAACTATCAGCAATAATATGCCAACGACAACAAATCTGCTCTACAAGAAGGGAGCGTCAACACACATCAGTAGCCTACACAGCGATTGTCAAGAATCAAAGCGCACATCATTTCATGTCCCTGAAATGTCAACTCAATTGCAAATTTAAAAACAATTGTTTTATTGCTTTGCCAGTCGTAGGACAAATCCCAATAATCTTAGTTGTGCTGACCTTGACCAGGCTTGAGACAAGTAAGTCACAAACGCAGAGAAAAGCAGAAGCCCACAAGGTAATTACAAAAAATAAAAATCACAGCCATGGTATGGCACACTAAAGCCCTGCTCAATCCCTACTACCCATTGCAATCTATACTACCCTTAGAGAATATTTCTAGATTAAGCTGCCTACTAGCAGCATCTCCTTTTGTCCAAAGTCTAAGGCATTACTGGCATTTTATAAACTGATAAACATTATGGGTGGGAGAGTATTGTGAGTGTTGCACAGATATTTCCCTTTATTGTCATTCACTATTAGATTGTGATACAACTTAAAAATTGTCCCCTAATTTGGAACTACATGAGTCCAATCCACTCAGTTCAGGCAAAGCTTTCTTACTTTCAGTAACCAAACCAATGCTATCACTAAATAAAAAACAAAAAGGGAAGGGACAAAGATTCATAACAAGACCATCATCATGAGGTCACAAAAACATCAGCATGAGTACTTAAATTATTGTTAAAAAACTTTACAATTATTTATGATGACTTAGCTTTTCAGGTGCTATTTGTGCTTTGTGATAATGAAAGAGCACAATAGGACTTAGCACCATTTTACATTTTTTCCATTCAGGAAGTATTTTATAGGTACAGCATGCCAAATGGGGACCACAGTTTCACAGGTAAATAGCTACACCGTAATCACTATTTGTCAGTGAAAATTAATATCCAAAAAAACAGCCCTATAACTCTTACACCATCCGTTTCTGGACTTAGCAGTTACTCATCTGAAAACCTGAACATCTTTAAGTGAATATTTTCCCCTGAAGATCTGATAAAGTGATATATATAAAAAGTATTTTAGTTCAAATAAAACATTCCTGTTGGTTTAAAACCACAAGACAAAAAGTAAATTATTTTAACAGTTTCTTTTTTCCAACAAGATGCCTTGCAGTCAGTTGGTGAAGCCTGAAAGCTGATAATTGCTTAACAAGCTTTCTATTCCAAACAAAACTATCTTAGTGGTTCAAGTTTCTCTTCTTTCCGCTGTCATATATACAATGACCACACAAGTTAATAATGGACAGTTAACTCTGCCAAGTATCTCGCACTAAAATGATTATATAATTCTATCAGAAATCACAAAACCCACACTCATTACTGGCACCACTACCATGTTGAAGTGTGATCTCTCTGTACCTGTGGCAGATCACATCTATGGACATTTAAGATCATATTTGTGCCATCTGACCTAAAGGAACACTCTGCAGTGGGAGCATGGCTACCCCAACATCAGTTCCAGATCCTGGACTCAATCTTTCCACAGTAGTCTAGTTTCTTGAACTAGAAAGAGAGGTGAATGTCCTATTTTTATAGGGCTGCATTAAATGTTTTTTTTCTAAAAGCTCTTTTAATAACATCGTGGTGCTTCACAAAGGAAACTAATTCAGTATATGGTTAACACATATAAACATTCCTTCTGCCTCCAAAGAGATGTAGGTTTTTTAAAAGCATTTTCAAGTGACTAATATCAAAATAAATCAGCAAATTAAAAATGTCAGCATCAATTGAAGATGACATTTTGGCATGTAAGTACACAAACTGTTCACAGTGTCCCTGCAGATGCCATCTATAACTCAGAAGATGCACAGAGCCTTTCGAATGACGGCAATGGAATTTAAATGATTTAATTAGAATAATATGCTCTAGTCCTTGGCCACTCTCTCACTATAAAGTAGGAATTTCCTCTGGGCAGGCACAGCACATAAACCAAGCTGTGACTGCTTCCCAGCTCCAAAGAACTGCAGTCTTACTTCCCAGTCCTGTGAGACCCCAGAATGGTCTGCTAACTTCTTTTGTCAAGTCTCCCTTCTTCACTCAGTCTAAATCCATCCTAACAGCACAAGGAAAACAGAAGCAGTTGTTACCATGACACAGAGTTTAAAATACTAATAAGAGCTCCGGAAAAGCGTGCACATTTGTACTATCTTCTGATTTACTTTTCGAATCAAAACCAGAAGTTCATTTCTTCTGCCAAGGCAGTTTTTCTTTTTTAATTAAGAGACTTCAAAATCTGAATCATTCTTTTTCTGGGGAAGGCATGGAAGAAAAAGACAAGACAGACTACTACCAACCCAAAATTTATCTCAAACCCTATACTTTGTAATTATTGGGTTCTCTAAAATTGGATACCAATTTAAAAAAATATATATTTAATTACAGTAGAAAACTGTTTTCACAACCTTTGCTCTTGAGTGCTCAAATATTGAGAGTACCAAAGGTGAATTTAACTTACTACACTTCCTAAAAGGAACTAAAACCAGGCAGGAAGACCAGTTTTCCTGCTTTCAATTTTTATTAATGATTCAGAGCAATTCTTCTTTTTTACCTATATGAGAAAGTTGCTGACTTCAGTGAGCAAGAAACTTCCGCAACTGACTTCAGTGGAACCCCAATTAATATCCTCAAAGAGAACACTTGTCTGGTCTTTCCTTACTGGAGATAAGAGTTTCCCTTCTAAATTGCATCCTAGAGACATTTGACTAAAACTTTTTTCCTCCAGGCAAAAAGTAAACATCTATAAATATTTTATACCAACACTGCGAAGCAAAAAAACAGACTAAGCACTATTAATACGCACCTTTTTTTTTTTTTTCATCACATTTATAAGAAACAGGCAGTGATGCACGCCACAAGGCTGGGATCTAATCAGACACAGTAAGGCCCTGTCTAGACAGGCAAAAGTTATTACAATCAGTTAGCGTGGTTGAAGAACTCCATTAAGATGCAGGCCAGCAAGAGAGAAACCACATTAGCAAATGACACAGCACAACCAGGCACCAAGGCGGCCAAGGGGCCTCCTGGCATGTTCAAAATCGAGCCTCTCTTCCAGTCATTGGCAAGCTGGCACGTCACAGCGCCGGCTCCTTTGTCAATGTCGGACAGACTACAGACACGCGAGCGGTGGGCGACTAAAACCCCGCAGTGCTCTGAGCCAGCCACAGCATCACTCGGGGAAAGGGAGCTCACAGGTGAGCAACAACGAGCCTGGGTGCTGCTCCCTGGTGCTGCTGCCGGGCACGGGCTGACTCCGTCCCCACAGCAAGGCACCGAGTGCCCACAGCAGAAAAGACAATTTCCTCACGAGGTGATCGCGTGCTGCGGGTGTTTGCTCACCCCTCATTCCCTGGAATGGTGTCGCTGTTGCTTGTGGATAGACACTTGTGTGATATTTCGGATATAAGCACACAGATGCTAGGAGTAAGAAACACTATGGTAAAGAAGAAAGAAAACCAAACTAAACAAACCAAGAAAGAAACAAAAAGTTAAAAAACAAGTGATAAGGATTACATATAAAGCAAAGCAAACCTCCTTCCTTTACTGTCATCTTCCCCCTTGAAGAAAACTTTCAAGGCTTCTCAATAACACCTATTTGCTTTGCAAATGGGGTATCACAGCATACTTGATACAATGCCAAGTGTGATAAAAAAACCCACGCACAACCTATTTATTACTCTTACTTAATAACTCTTTTTCAAATAATTTGGTTTAAAATAAAGAAAAAATTCACAATTCTAAAGAGAGAAAACACACTGAGATCACCTAGGAAATTGTTGTCTCAACACCTATAGACATTAGAAACACTTCTAAATTTAGATATCCCAATAGTTAACACGAAAAAAGAGAAACAAAGCCAGAAAAGTGCTCGTAGTTTAATTGCTATCAACAGTGATACCCTGTTTTCAGTTATGCTAGCCCAAGCAATGAACTGCAAGCTTTGAAACTGCTATTAAAGTCCTCACAAACTATTTGCTGAAGAGGAGCAAGCATATGTTTCTCTGGTTGCACAATATGACACATACACTTTTGGGATGGGAGAGGAAGTTATAAACTATCCAAAACTCACCAGGGAAAATCTTTCTTCTTTGAATCAAGAATAGGCTACATAATAAATTCCTTAACTATTGTATTATATAATCTCATTGGTAGCATTTGTCCAAACTTTTCCAGCGCATTACTTTGTGTCACTGCAATTTACTTTGCAGAAAGGGAAAAAATCCCACAGAGAATTTAAGAGTATATACAGAAACTGTTGAAACTTTTCCCATCCACTATCATTATATTATTACTATTCTTGAATTTTCAGAAGCAATGATTTCACTTTGGCTCCATCAGAATCTCACCTTTGGCTCTAAGTGGTAAGGCAACCCTATTACTCCATCAGGGTGTTCCACAGCAGCATGAAGGATCCTTATCAATGTGCCCAGGCACTATCAAAGGCAAGGTCGGAGTAAAATTGTCACTGCAAATGTGAATAGACAGCACGTGGAGCTCACCTGTGCAGTCAGTGGCAGGGCACTCACATGACCTCTGCAAACATCCTACTGAAGGCAATTCAGTGAGGCCTTCAGCAGTGCCTGATGGTAACATCATTAGCTGAGCACAGGAGAGCTCAGATCTGCATAACAGATGCAGGTTTTAGAAGCACATCTGCTGTTAAAAGCAAACAAAAACCTGTCTTTCAACCAAGTCTTGGTCAGCTCCTTGATGAGCTGTACTGTGACCCAAGAGCAAGAATATCCAAATCCCACAAATCAATACCATCAAGTCCTGGAGGCAAATATATCGTAGAATCATAGAACGGTTTGGGTTGGAAGAGACCTTAAAGACCATCTACTTCAATCCCATGGTCATGGGCAAAGTGGACTGCCTTTCTTCTGTAGGTAAAACCTGACAACTAATTAACACTTGCAGCAATTCTTTACTTCCAGACACTCAGAATAGCTTCAGTAGGGATCTAACATGAGACAGTGAGGGTTGCCCAGGTCCTGAGCACCACATGAATACTTTCTGCCAGCTTCTCAAGGGACTGCAATAATGGGAATGGAAGAAGCAACTGCAGCATCAATTCAACGTCAGCTAAAACTACACTGCTATGCAAAGGGGAGGTCTTACAGCATCCTCCATCTCTGGCCATCAATTGCCACTTCCTGCCTTCAGATGACGCTATTGCAAGTGTTGAAACAGGACAGCAGTCAGCATGCTGATGGTTTTTTCCCAATTGCAAGCACCGATTTTCAGCCTGATCAGTGATCTGATCCAACTCATAGTCAGCAGAGCCAGCGTAAGCAAAGCCTGGTGTAACCAGGAACAGAAAGAACAGATTCCCCATTTTCTGCTGCAGCAAAGACTCTGCTGTTTTACAGTGGGATTCAGTTTCTACTTTTCCATCAGCCCCAGGATTGAGAAACAAACTCATCTTATTTCATCTGGCTGATTAGCACCCATTCCTGTCACAAGCCCATGTGATAATCACTTACTAATACGAGTGTCATGACTGACTGTAAAACATCTGGCTCACCCTGTGCATTAAGTGCTAGACAGACATTGCAGAGAGCAGCAAAATCCAGTAAGTGCTTACAAACTTGCATACTTTGTATAAAACCCTGCATGTTGTGCTGTTCCAGTGTTTATTGTTGTCCAAAGCAACAATTATGCAAACACCTGGGCACTTGCTTAATTCTTCTGTTACAAACTACTCCACTACATTTAATGGATTAATTAGCAAAGGCTCATTTTTACCCAGAGTGGAGGCTCCCAAGGCTACATGCAGAGTCACGGGAACAGGCTCCCAGGAGGTGGCAGGGAGGGGGAAAGGCACCTGGGAGCACCTACAGTCACACTGCAGCTCCACAAGCAGTTTTGGCAGCAGTATCAACTTTTGCCAGCTTAAAAAAAAAAAGCTGCCCTGCCTTCTCTACTCCCTCTTTCCTCCTCTCTTACCAAATGAACCAAATCATGGAATTGATCCAGATTAAAATTACATCTGTTTTTTTGCTCAGTGCCTAGATCCAGATCACCACAGGTCAGCATAAGTGTTTGTGCTGCTATGAATGGGGCAAAGAGTCAGAGCTAGGCAGGGGCTGCCAGGGCAGCCCCATGTTGCAGCAGTTTAAACCACCCAAAGCACAACCATAGCCCAACTCTGTAGTTTCAGCCCTGCTACAGCTACCTGACACTGAAATTAGAGCATTAAGGGTGGTCTCCCCCTTCCTCCCTCCATCTCCCTTCCCTCTCCCCACAGCACTAGGGCTCAGCATCTCTCCCAGACACTCCTCTGGGAAGGCAAAGCTGCACAGAAATCTCCCCTAAAAAGTCTGGGGCTGGATTAGGTTTCTGCTACATTGGCTCCTGGAACTGGCTTTCCACAGGGTCGGATGAACTGGCATAAAGGAGAGGGTGCACTGGGCCCACAGCTGAGCACCCAGAGCAAGGTGTCTATATTTTTCCCAACTACGGAGAGCAAGCCTGGCCAGGACCAACCGCTGCTGCCTCCCACAGGGAACAGCCACAGAAGTAAACCCATTTGGAGGATTGTCAGTCTCACTCATGCCAAAAACATAGAAGCACATTATTGTAAGTTTAGTTAGATAAAAAAAGGTCATACAAAGTACTGGTTTCCTTTCACATTCTTTGCATATACAAAGATCCCAACGGTTCCAGGAGGATTTTCCTGAATAGCCTTACTGAAAGCTGATTAAAGAAAATTACCATTAATCCCACTAGTAACTTAAAACAAAACGTTAAATTAATTTCAGTGGGAGTTCTGGCCGTGTGCAAAACCCAGCATGATACTCTCAGATTCATACACGTTGCTCTCTTGGGAATTGACAAGAACTCTGCAGACATATGAAAAGGCAAAATTTACTCCACCTTATTAGAACTCGGTACAAAAATCGCCAACCGATCTGCACCAGGCTTAAAACTATTTCCACAAACCCTGACCTTTTGAAATTGTCACTGTTCACACTGCTGTTCCCCTTTTCACCTCTTACTTTGAAAGCTCACCCCCCGCGACCATCTTTAAACCAAGATCCGCGCCAGCAAACCTTTTCATTTTGCTAAAATCCTGACGGGCGTTTTCTGAAGCTGCGGAGCGCAGGGCGGCACTGCGGGAGCGAGGTTCCCCTGTGAGCCCCCGCGAGGTGCCGGGCACAGCACAAGCATGTGGCAGCGGCCGGACTCCCGGCAGGGGCTCCGGAGGAGCCCGGCTATCCCGTCGATAGCCGCCGGCGCGGGTGTCACGCCCGGAGCCGGAGACCCCGGCGGCCGCAGCCGCGCTCGGCCGGGCGCCCCAGCGCTGCGCGGGGCGCGGACCGAGCGCGGCCGCGGCTCTTTGTTCGGCGGCG
>WAAE01018269.1:0-61534 GCA_013400495.1 Nicator chloris | reverse complement strand
GGAGCCGGGCGGGACGCGGCTCAGCCCGGGGGGCCGGGGTGCGCAGGCCGGACGGGGCGGCGGGAGCCCGCGGAACCGGGCAGCGCCCAGCCCCAACCCCGGACCCAAACCCAGACTCGGACCCCGACCCTGTCCCGCGACCGCGCAGCTGCCCGCCGCCGGCCGCAGGAACGCGCAGCCGAGGACAAGGTCTCACCACAGACAGACACTTGGGAGCGCTTGCCGGGGCTGTCAGCCCCCCGCCCAACACCCCCTTACCTGCCCGCGGGAGCGGAGCAGCCCCGAGGCTTTGTCTCCGCGGCGCGCCCGGCTGCCGGCGGACAACTTTCTGCCCCGACTTCGCTCCTCGCAGCCACAGCGACGCTTTCCCCACCCGCTCGCTCGCGCCCTCCGTCCGTCCGTCCATCCGCCCGCCCCTCTCTCCCTAGATCCCTCCCTCCCTCCAGCAGGGGCGGGGGCGGCGGTCCGGAGAGCCCGACCGCTCCCCGCGGTTCCGCGGGCTGTGCCCGGGCTGGGCCGGTGCCGGGGGTACCCGTGAGTCGCGCCCGAGCGGCGGAGGCTGCCGGCCTGGGGGACGTGCCCGTCCCGGTGGTGCCCCGAGCAGGGCTGGGCGAGCTCACCTGTACTCGCCGGCCTCCGCAATGGCAAGCGAAGGGTGCGAGATCCAGGCGTTGCCGCCCCATCCTCCCCTGTTTGCCCGAGCAAGCCCTCCTGTCTTTTAGTCTGCGTTTATTTACAAACTTACTGCGAGTTACCTAGCCGGTTAATGCAACAGCAGGAGAAATTAAGCCCAGGAGGAGCATCACACCTCTTGGGTTTTTCCACACACAAGTATTTAATGGAAGAGAAACCACCTGGGAGAGCCCTTCTAAGGGGCTTTACACAGCTTCTAAGGCGGTTTACACAGCCAAACAAACTCCAAAGGGCCGCCCCGTCCGGCTCCAGCGGCACAGTTGCCATTCTTGCAGGTATTTAGGAAGGCTGGGACAGGCCTCTGTCTTTGCACAGCAGAGGTGAGAGAGCAGAGAGGGGCAGGTGCACTCCGCTTGCAGTTGTCTGCTGCCTTCGGTTCTCCTGGTGTGTTTATTACCATTATTGCACCGTGCGAGCACAGCTCTGATGCATGTTACATAATTAACCTTTGTTATGCTGGTAACCCTGTCATTCCCTCCACGGGGCAGTTGTGAGTATGAGGAGGAGGGCTTGATGTTGGGATAGTCAGTTGTTGTTCCCCTGACAATTTTTGTTTTGGTTTCTCTCCAGGAAAAGTAGGTCAAAAAAGTTCTTTGCCATAGACAGCAGCATGGTGAACACTGAGGTAGTCCTTTGTTCCTCAGCTAGTCTGTGGCACAGCCAGCCCTTAAAGTTTTGTCTCCTCCCCAGCAGGCTACACCCTGTCTTCAGAAAGGCCCAGTGCAGCAGAATAGCAAAACTGAGTGGAAGGGAATCTCTAAAGGAGGCTGAACTGAGAAGCAGAGGATGTGTGTTCATGGTAGACTCAGCTGTTTAGACAATACACTATGTTAGAGTTTTCTGCTGGCTTCCTGCCTGCAACATTTTTTCTGTAATGTAGTGAGGGATGGAGTCATCGGCATCACAGTCTGTCAGGAGAGAAGAGACTCTTCTGGCCAACAAGTGCTTTCTGTCAGAGAACACTGCCTGTCCATCACAGCGCACCTTCGTGGGCTGTCAGTGAGGGATACTGACAGCACTCCTGCCCCACAGCCTGGCTTAGCCAATTGTGATTATGACATCTCAATGAAGAAATCTATCCTGCGACTATGAACTCTTTACATATGAAACACTAGATACTTATAAGACTAAAATGAGTGGCAACTCACACAAGTATGGTTTCTCCTACTGATCTTGCAGAGAGCATTTAAGCTAGATGTAGTGTCTTGAGAACTAGGAATATACCTGCTTGTCATTACTGATAGAAGGAAGCAAAGGAACATTCGAAAACTATTATATTATAAGCATTTTTTATTATGTTAGGGAAAAAAGAGAGGTATCAGGTCAAGTATCAGTCAAAAATCAGGCTTCTTCATTGTGCTTAATGTAATCCCTCAGAAATAAGTAGACTTTCCTCAGAGGGTGGAAAGAGTCTGCTGAAGTTTATGCAGTGAGCTGTCTGTACCATATTCTATTTTAACCAATGTCTCCATGGATGGGGGGCTCTGTTGCATAATTACTACATTTACTTTGGGGTTGGGGTGTTTATGGTGTTCCAGATCACCTTCTGCCCCCCTGTTGACTGCTTTTCTCCTCTACACAACCGTAATTAGAATATTGCTTTGCCTTTGTGCAACACCCCTCAATAAAGACTCTAGGGACAGACTATCAGCTGGTGACTGTGGTGTTGGCTCTATGCACCAAGCAGGAGATGGAGAAGAACACATCCATGGAGAGCTGTTGAAAATAATCAGTGGCAGTACTGCTAATATGGCACATGAAAAAGTCATACAAAAAGTCATATGGAAGCTCTTAAAAAGTATTTGTTCTTCAACAGCTAGCTCTCAAACTTTCAGGATTGTGCCAGGATTGTGTTCCCAATTTATTTTTCACAGGCCTGAGAGCTAACTACTTACTTTCAGAAAGAAATAGAAGCTTGATTTGTCTCATATTCAAATAACTTCTGGAACCAGGGATCTAAAAACAAGCTGAATATCATTAAAAATGCTCATATCTGTGGCAGTGGTAGCACAGCAGAAGTGGTGAGGGAGGCATTATTGCCCCTCTCAGCCATACACCTCTGTTTTGCTATTATGGATTATGTTTATAGTAAATTTATATTAGTGGTAAATCCAGTTTGTAGTATACTCCAGAGATTAAAATCCTTACATTTGCAAAGTGCTGAACGAGTTACCTATCAAAAAAGACACAAGAAAATGTCATACCAGTAACTATCATCTGCTGTCATGAATATTTAAAGCTAGTGTCACTGTCACATGCTACACACTGTAAATTTACTGTTAAGGCCACCATTAAAATTCCTACAAACATCACAAAATAATATGTCCCTTGCAGACTTGTGTATTAAAATGTTTTGTGGTCTCAGGTCCAGCCCTTACCTCATGACTCACTCAAGCAAAACATCCATTGAAGCAAATGGGAATTCGGCAGGAAAAAAAGATGGAGATGGGCCAAAATCAAAACAGGGATGGAAACACTCTGGTCTTTTAAGGCAGTTGGATCCCTTATGTAGACCCAAATTTTGCTGTTCAGAGCTTAATTCTCCTGTGAGATTACCAAGGACTTCCGATGGGCCTTCAGCTGGCGTATCTACCTCACTAAGCAGGCTTTAGTGAACACCATCTGTGGTTGTTCCTCATGCACACCAGGTTCCCAAGGTGCACAATAAAGTGTTATTTCTGTAAGAATATTAAGTTCCCCTTTTTGCCCCTGTATTCCTTGGCTTTCCCTCTCAAGGAAGTGTTACATTAGAAGTTTCTTCGATCTTAACCACTTTCATCCTCCTGCCTTTGGTTTGCTATGGAGCAGCGTGTCTGACTGACTCAGTGCTTGCATGGATTTCCTCTCAGTGGTTGGTGTTCCTGTTTGTCCTCCAAGTGTCTCTCTCTCTCCCTTTTAAGTAGTGAAATCCTTTATCTGTCCCTTCCTGACCTCCCTGTATGTATGGTTTCTGGGCATTGGCTTTACTTTTGTTCTCTGCTCTCCGACAGCCGTCCGTGTTCCATCCGGCTGCAGCAGCTGGGCATCTCTGGGTCTGCCTCTGCCTGTCACCCTGACTGCTCCTGGGACCCCATCATAAAAAACATGGTGTTCTGCCAGTCAGGAGCCTGGGACCCCCAAGTATTTAGAATCCTTCTATCCCTTCTGTTCTTCTTGTCAGAAGGCACACACAGACAATTTCTATCACTGTTACTGAAAAATTATATACATGATGCAAACCATCAGATGGTAAATGCTCTACGTGCTCTGCAAATGCACTTCCTTTCAACATATTTAATGGAACATAGTCTCTAAGAGTGTTTGTAATTAAGACAGAACACATTTTCACTGAGGGTAAATTAGTAAAGGTAAATTAAGGGATATGAAAATGTTTCCCTTCTATTCTCTGCACGCGCACACACGCACAACACACACAAACACACGCAGGGAAAATGCCCATCTCTGATACATCACCCAAACGGAGTTTTGGCTTCTGTGCCCCCTCTACTGGCTGACCCCTTTATGTATCTCTATTAACAAACATACTTTAAAAAGGTATATTGAAATTATTGAGCATGCTGGCGCATTAACCAAATTGGCCACACTAATAAAAGTATTGCAAAGAATAAGTTTTCTTACCAGTCCTGCAGAATGGTAATTAATAATTATTCAAATAAATTATCCAAATAAATATTCACACTCAATTTCAAAATGTTAAGATAAGAGATGTTGAAACTGACAGAGCAAAAACTCCTAAAGATAAGAGCATCTTCAAAACACAGATGTGTGGGAGTTTGTATTAATTATCTTTGTAATTTCCAACTTTTTGATGAAAAACTTCCTCCTTTTGTATTTTTCCCCATCAAAAACAAATTATGTAAACTTATTCATAATTCTGTATGCTATATACATCCAAATATACACATATGTATATCCATACATATGCACATATATATATTCAAAGATAAATGATAAAAAGATGCAGAGAGATAAAATTAAATATTTATACAGGAAAAAGCACGTACAGAGGGAAACAGATGAAGGCATAAAACTTAGCTAATAGTTCCACTAGAGCCATGCTCAGCATCTTAAAGGCCTGTACTGAAGCCAGCACTGACATGAGTGAGACTGGGCTTCTCCAGCAGAAGATTTGAACAGGAAGGCAAAGCCATTCAAAGCATGTCCAAAGCCCTGCAGACCCACTAATTCCAGGGCAGGTGTGGAAAAGGACCAGAGATGACCTGGCTGCAGGGCTGAGAGGACTGGAGAATAACATCTGCACATCTTCTAAGAGCTTGAACTGGGATATATGAGAGGAAAAAAAG
The DNA here is from genome assembly GCA_013400495.1 of Nicator chloris. Taxonomy (NCBI): domain Eukaryota; kingdom Metazoa; phylum Chordata; class Aves; order Passeriformes; family Pycnonotidae; genus Nicator; species Nicator chloris. The sequence goes on along the minus strand of WAAE01018269.1, from coordinate 56,537 downwards.
TAGACTGTCCCACTCACTAAGTAGTTTTTTTGACTACTGGAAGAGAAGGTGTGTATTGTTCAAACAGATGAAGTACAGTTTAATTCAAGATGTTGCATGTCAAGAACGAAAGGTACCTTTCTTGAAAAATGTATATAAATGGAGGTAGCTGTTCTGCAGCTTTGCAGTTTTGAAAACAGCAGAAAAACTAGAAGGAAAATAGAAAGCTGGTGGGCTTGAAGCGAAAATGAATGACTTCCCTAAAGCCCTCTTGTTCATGCCCCCATGTGAGACATACCACAGACAAGGCCCATGGTCATGGCATTATTCTCAGGAAATATTTTCCACATGACTAGGTACCCAGGACTATATCACTGCAAGATAAAGCCACTTTGTTGCATTGATAATGCAGATGAAAGCAATGATGCTGTGATCTTTAAAATAAGCAGTACACGGGCTAATTCTGCTGAACTTGACTTCAAGTCTCTTGCAGTTCCTGCAAGCACAACCCCTCCTCCCCTGCACTCACCCTGCAGCATGCGTGGCTCAGCTCATCACCAGACTGGTCTATTTCAGAACCCCTTGCTGTTAGTTCATGCAAACAATACAAGAACAAAAATGAGGTTTTTCTGTCCTCTAGCCGCTGCACCAGCCAGGGCAGTCCAGGAGCAGTGCACTGCAGGCGTGAGTGGAGTCTCTCAGAGAACCCCCCTGCACGACACCTCCAGATCCATCTGTCCTCCCCTGGGCAGGAGAGGCTCGCCAAGCCTGTCAGGTCCTTCTCTCCTCAAAATCCCACTGCCCGCACAGAAAATGCCCTGGCCAAAGTGCTCAACAAACCAGTGCTCCGAGGCCATTCTGGGATGCTGGGACTTTCCTGGCATAACAAATCCCCTCACAAGCCCTTGTCTGAAGCCTGTAAAGCCAATGCAGTTTTATGCAATTTTATGCTGAATGTTGATTTCAAGCCCAAAGATGAATATAATTTCAAAAATGACTGCTATGTGACTGCATCCTCTGGTGAAGACTGCTTGCCCTGTTTGGAAATGGTGGCCTCTTGCAAACACAATCATCCCTAATGTCACACACTTTTCAAAGGGTCTGCTTAAAAGCTCCCTGTGTGCAATGCATGGGCCCCTCAGCTCATTCAAAATGCTAATTTCACTTCAAGATACCAATTTCACTTTAGAATACCAAAATTTTGAGTTTAAGCACATTCTCTAAACATTGGAGAGATGAGTGGTGAGAGTCTATATCAAGATCTTTCTCAAGCTTTTATGATGTTTGGACATTATCATTTTTCAAGTCAGAAGTGGCAGAAGCACCAGGATGGCTGGCCCAGCCCCCTCTCTCCTAACCAGCTGGTGCTGATACCATCACTGGTACAAAAGATACCACAGTCACATCATATCTTATCTTCCAGGGCAGGGTGTTTACAGACTCTTCACTTGCCTTATTGTATTAGCACATGCCAACCTGCAAGACAGCTCCTAAAAGTGACTGCGCTTTCCATCACTTTGTTTAGGTGTCAGCATTTAGTTTCTGTGCTCATTCTGGTCTTTTCTTCTTCTCCTTCCATTGATTCCTGTTGTTACATTGCCAGTGTATAAATCCAGCTCCCCTGGAAATTATTAGCCCCTTATTGCTAGGAAAAAGACAAGAGTAGTCTCTGCTCTCTCCCTTGGTACCAGCAGACATGACTGCAAATAGAATGAAGGGGCAGACTTATTATACAGAAATATGGTATTTTTTTCACATCAACTTTTAAAAAAATGTGTTTAAAGGAACTTTTTAAAGGTGCTTTCTTCCTTGCATTTTCACATCTGTATTTATCTGTAAAGAAAGCATATAAGCAGTGTTATATGAGTAACGTTCTAGACGATTTTCCTTTGAGTCCTCAATATTGCCAAAGCATGTTTAAAATATTATTTTTAAATGGATAATCAATGCTTGCTTGAACATATCTTTCTTCATATAGACATGGCTTTGTAAACTGACTAGAACAAGGTCTCACTTCTTCATACGATCAACACTACCTGGCCAAGATTTTTGGCATGAACTTTGAGGCACAGTATTGTAACATAAACTCATTTCCATGGTTTCATTCCCTGTTCCTGTCTGTCCCAGCATTCACAATCAGGCAGCTGTGACTTGGTTTTTACATTAATTCATTGCTGGCTCAAAAAAAAAAGGGTGTGTTCTAATTAGGTTCCAAATTTTAATAAACTGAAGCATGTGCCTACGTGTTGTCCTAAACCAAGATGCCATCTGCAGTCCAGCCCTAAACTTCCAACACACTGAGACTTTCTTTGAAGGCCTCTTAATCTAAGCAGTAACTGTCTCTGAACCTTATTAGCATGTGAAATGCAAAAAGTAGGAAAAATGTTGAACAAACTCTGACCGCTTATATATGCAAAATAGAAGGCTTTGTGCATCTCAAAAGCTGATGGTTGGAGGAGTTCTAGATATGCCACGTGTCCTAACCTAACCTACTATACAAGACTGAGCTTCTTCCTGGAACAGGAAAATCATGCTGTTGCTCTTTTCTGTGTACTGTAGCATTTGGACTCATAGAGCTGCCCAGCGGTGACTTATTTCTTCTGTTTGCCAGCAGCTGCTCCAGCAGTTGCTCTGCTTGAGCAGAGAAAAGGGTCAGCATTATGTGTCTGTGAGCAGGCTGGTAGCATTTTACACAATAAACCTGTGCCATTGAATCCCAGACCACAAGTTTCTGCAGAAGGCAGATTTTTCACTATTAATTGCTGATGAGGAACCGAGCCTTTATAAAGGTTGTGCTAGTCTGTGCAGTTGCTTTGCAGACAATCATGAAGCACAACAGTAAGGGTCTAGTTGTTTGTGGCTGATGACTCTGGTGAGCTGTCAGTCACAGCCAGGTGATCCAGAATGAAGGCAGACACCAAATTTTCCTGGTCTTCCATTTTAGATTCACACTGTAGTTGTCATTTTAGTCCTTTAGAGGGCTGGCAAAAGGCAGACTGGATGGTTTGTTTGTTTCCCTTCCTTCTTAGGGATTTCTGGGATTTTCATCACCATGAAATATGAGTACCTGTTTCCTTTTTGACTTTCGGAGGAAGAGAGGGACATATGTATAATTCTGGTAGGAAGTTGGATGGAGTCTTTGTCAGCACAAGGATCTCCTAGAGGAAGGAGCTGATGGGAGACAAGGACTGACAGTGTGTCCAGAGAAGAGCATTTGGTAGGAAGCTAGGGGCAAGCTGGGAGCCACAGGCAATGCTGTAATTAAAGCACATCCCGAGCAGCAGCAGTGGATCACACTTAGGACCACAAATGAAGGTCCTGTCACCATGGAAGAGATGACACTTCATGGCACTGACCACTTGTATTAGGTGACCTGTAAACCTTTTTACTCACTAGGCTCTGCATGAAGGGGGTGGTTTTCCTTGGAATGACTCACAACCCACAATTACCAGCTAATTGCACCTTCAGTGTCTGGGCCAGGAGGAGGAGCTGCTGTGGGAGCAGTCCCCAGGAGTGTAGAGGGGGAAGGTGCTGCTAGGTCATCAGACACAGGCCTTTGGTAGGCACCTGCCTTTTTATCTTCCTTTTATGTTCACTGAGCTTAATTTACCAGGTTTTTGTCTCCTCTACTGTTCTAATCATTCATTACTTCATTCTCCTGTCAATTGGAAACCTTAAATAACAAGGTTACAGGCTTTCATTATCAGTTAGTATTTATCTCTTCTTGACTGTGATGTGTTCTAGATTAAATTTCCTTTCTGGTCTTTCCTTCTCACATATTCACAGAAAACAAACATATTGCTCCTCAGAAAGAGGGATTTTAAAGAATTTTCTTTGGGGGAGGTGAATTTTTCTCCACTTTCTGGAAAGATCAGCGCTGCCAGGAAGGCACAGTTTGCTCGTCTTCCTGACGTGGTAGGAATGAGCGTGGCTGCTGCGCCTGCGACGTTCCGGCAGTCACCCCGGGGCCGAGCGAGCTTCCCGGGCTCCTCTGAGGGCTTGCCTGTGAGCAGGCAGGTCACTGCTGCTCTGCCCCACCCAGGGCTCTGGGAGCACCAGCACACCCTGAGGGACACTGGACAAGCCCATGGCCACAGAGAGGAGTTTGGACAGTGTGACTGAGAGGAGGAGCAGGGAGGAAGAATGGACTGTGGTTAAGATGAAGATGAGTAAAAAAATTTCTGTATTTAGCAGGACTGGGTTGTGCTGGTGTTTCTCATGATCAGAACATATTCCTTGTCTTTCCCTTAACCACAAGTCAGTTGAGCATGTTAATTTGAGATTGAGGCATTAGAAGTCAGCAATAATTAGAGCACAGCACCATATCCCCTGGACTGCATGGAAGCTGATGTGACAACAGACCTACGTCTCATCTCTTGGCACTAACCCTCTTTGGTGCTATTACATTATGGTACACAATAACAGCACACCCATAGCAACAACAGCATAAACCCCAAATTTCTTAACCACAAAGCACAACCAAGAATCATTTTTTAAACATTTCTAACTTGCTTGCAGTCTGGTTCCTAAGGAAAAAAGGCTTATGTGAACTGGCATCTATCTACCCGTCCATCAGTTTTCCTCATCATCCCTGCTGCTACTTGCAACACCTTTTGACCTTTTTAACCAGTTTCAAACAAATGTGGTGAAAGATATTTGAAAACTGCCCACATTTAGTGTAAAACTCTTAAGGGGATGGAGAAGTGGCCACATTATTGCTTCTAGTAATGGAAAGGCAGTCATCACCTCTTTATTTGTTTGCTCTGAAGGGATTTAGGAGAAGCAGTTGGCCAATTAGCAGTAATATAGGTGGCTGCCTACACAGCAATTTCTGCCTGCCTTCTGAAAAAGCCACAAAACATTGTTTTTGCTCAGCTGCTGGGATAAGTAAAGGTAGAAGACCTGCAAAGGGGCTGGAGTCAGTGGAGAATTGGCCCAAGAAAGCTGTTCATGATACAAGGATGTGGACATGATAGGGACACAAAATGAGCTAGTCATGCTGGTTTTGGAGGTGGAGTTGAATACAGGAAAATATGAAACAGGTTTATAGAGAAGATACAGCAGAGACCCCAGAAAATAACCCCCTAGAACAGATAATCTCTCTCCTCCACCTGCCTCAGATTCATTCCCTTGCAGAATTCCACAAAAATCCTCCTATCTATATACCGTAGCTTCATCACAACTCAGGAACTACAGTTGTTGAAAAAAAAGTACTGTCAGGATTTGACTGCATATTTAATTTTGCATGTTCTATGTGCTTTGGAAGCTCTTGAAAAGCATCAGCCTTAAATATTATACGTTGGCTGGAGTTCAAAACCCAGGAGCAGTTTAGGCCCTTCGTTTTTTTTGTTTTTTGCCTTTTCTTGCCCCACTCTCTCAGACTAATGTAGTGAAAATAAACTATCTGTCAAATGAGTATATGCTACTTACTTTGCCATAAAAGTTCTGTTCAGTTCTCAAGATGATTGCTAATAATTATATGCACATATAAATATATAAATATTGATATATGTATATAAATATTAGACATGGGTAGGGTATTGGTTGAGGTTTTTTTCAAGAGCACCCCTCCACGTGGCTCTGAATGGTTTCAGGAGGAGAGAACTGGTTTGCACACATTTTGCATCCATGAGGAGGGTTTGGTTTGACAGGAGACAGCTTGAAGCAAAGACTGAAACACCAAGTGTGTCAGCATTGGCCTCCTCAAGGGTACAGTCTCTGCATTAAGAACAGCAAAGGCTGATGAGTTTTGTCTCCAGAAAACCCCAACCACAGCCTCTGAGTATTTATGGAGGTAAAACATTAATGGTAAGAGAAGGTGGAAACAAGCACATAACACCCCTACCTATGTCTGGGAGGCTTTGCTTCTTCTCACTGGGGGAGGGGACTTTGTGCTATCAGAGGGAGTTTTAAAAACAATGGAGTGTAATTGTGCCTCCTGCGCTTTCATTTTATAGGTGTGCATATATCCAGGGGGAACAGTCCCTGGAGATAGGCAGCCTTTTAATGTTGCAGTAGGGAAAGCTAATGCTTTATGCACAGGACACAAGCAGCCTGAAGCATATTTCATTATCAGATCCCTTTGCAAACATCAAATAACCAGTTGTCAAACAAGCTACAGGGGAATACAATCAAACTGTGTGAATGGGATTTTTCCAAGCCTCAAGTAGATGGTGTTGCAAAGTGTTATCTAAGGTCCAGACTGCCTACAAATAAAGACCTCCTCAATTTGTGATCACACAGTGGATTTCTGAGAAGGGGTTCCGCCATGTAAGTAACAGGAAAGGTCCTTCCCAAATGTACCATTCAGCCCCATAACTGACATTAAAAAATCATGCCAATATAAGATTGGGCAGAGATGGATCCAACTCAGAAACAGCATGAAGAGAAACTGATATCTAGCGTTGTTTACGTGTTCCTTGCTTTGTCCAAGCAACATGCTGTGAAGTCTACCAGATGGATGAAAAAGCCCCTGACTTTAAAGAAAAGCTAATCAAAAAATTTCTTCGCTTAGCTTGGAATTTTTTTCTGTTCTGATATGCATGTGTTGGTTCAGTAGCATCGTTATTTTTGGTCACTTATTATTACTCCTAACCCCATGACAGTAGAACAATTAAAAAATAATAATCTGTGGATTTCCAATGAGTGTTTTCATGGTGACAGAAAAATGCACAGGCCTGTTTTTGTGTGTACAGGACACGTTTCTAATTCTCTCACCCTGTAAAACTGCATAACGTGTCCAGTACCATTTTACTTTTCATAATTCTTGAAATAGCTTGAAAGGAGGGTCTAAGTCTCCCTTGCCTACTGAAGTTCCCCTGTGCTGACTTGCATTTTTGCTGCTCTTTCCTTGGTTTGAGAATCCTTAATACACTCTGTCTTCAGCACAAGGAAATGCACAAACACCTTCAGTGCAAAAGCAAAGACTCTGAGTGTATGAAATATGTACACGTGAGCATGCAGCTCTGCCTACCTTTGCTGAAGGTACTGGTTTAATGCACTCTTTATGGTTATTCTGCAACAGCTTAATGGGCCATAAAACCAGTCCCACTCGCTAGGAAGCCTTCACAATTGTCTTGCTGTCCAATACCCAGTATCTAAAATTAACCAGAAAATAAACAGCATCATGCACAGATAGAGACTCCTTGACTAGCCAACTTCCTCTCCAATCAAAATATTTCCTTAGTTTTGTTTCTTTACACTCTGTTCCTTCTTCCTCTTTTGTGTGTTTTGTTGTCTCTTCTGAAATGTCACGACAACAGACAGCCCACAAAAAATCAATGCCTTCTCTTCAAGCACTCAGAAAACTTCTCTTGCCAGGACAATTAGTTTGCATTAGATGACTAATCGTAGGGAGTTCTGCCTAGAGCAGGAGCACTGTGAAAGGGCTGTATAGAAATCCAAGTGTAACTGAAATGTGACTCACAGTCACACTTGGACTTTTTCTGCAAATGTGTCAGCACAATGCCTTTTTTCTACATTAGTGATGGTGAACTTCGCTGCTCAAGTACAAGAATAATCTAGCCTAAAGCTGTATACATGCATCTTGTAAGGTTATACAGCACCATAGTTTGGTTAATTTACCTAATGTCTCCTTCCTTTGCTCTGAATGGACACCAGGGTTTGCAGAGTACAGCAAAGATATCCTAAAATTTACAGTGAAGCCAAGGTCTCGGGACATGGAAAGAAGAACTGGGATTCAGGAACTGTGCTCTCTCATGGCACAAACTCTCTCTGGTTGTATCTACATGGCTAAGTCAAACAGCAACGGGAAACTCTCCACTGCAGTTGGTTGGTGGGGCTTGAACTTGACTTTATTAGGTCACTTGAGTCATGACCAGCAGAGTTTTGCCTCCCAAACTATCTCTGGGCACATGTAGGACAGGCCAAGTACCACTTACCATAAGTGGTTTCAGTCCAGCATCCTGGTTTTGGGAACAGGAGAATTTAAGATCAGGGACATGGTTGGCTTCAGTCCAGAGAATGGTCCTGAGTATTAATTTACTAGTATAGCTGTAGCTCATGCCCCCTGAATCAGTGAGTATACAGCAGATAAAGAGTAAAAAGGTGATTGGGCACTGGAACAGGCTCCCCAGGGAAGTGTTCACATCCTGACAGAGTTCAAGAAGCATTTGGACAATGCTCTCAGGTGGGACTCTTCGGGATGGTCCCACACAGGGCCAGGAGTTGGACCCGATGATCCTTGTGGGTCCCTTCCAATTCAGCTGATTCTGTGATTCTATGGAGAGATTTATATTGTTCCCTTAGCTTACAGTGAATTTGGACTTAATCTATTCAAGTGTTCTGAAATTTTCTATCAGGAATTAAATAGCAACTACTTGTCCTCAAATCTATTTCATATACATATATTACAGAATATAGTATCTGTTCCTAAGTAAAAAGCCTTAAAGGGAGTGACACATGCTGCTGTTTAAGTAAGGTTTCTGTGAATGCTTATTTCCTGATAAAAATCCAGCCTTTTCCAAGAAGGCATGCTCAGTTTACTTGCTTATCTTACATTTGGGTGAGTTCTTTTTTTCCTTTTTTTTTCTACTATGCAAGAACTGTGCGTAACAGAGCCTATAGGTAATTTATAAACTCGAAGGGAAACATACTGAGTTACACATATCAGCAGTTTCCAGCTCCCAGCAAAGCAAAAAGTAGGGATTTTGGAAGCAGTGAACAGTAACTGAATTCTGCGGGGTGCTGTTATCTAGAGAGATGGGAAGTGGAGAGGAAGGATGTTCTTGGGTCCCATGTTATGCTGCACCCAGGAAACTGCAGATAACAGTAGTGCTCCTGATACCTATAAGGGCTCTGCAGCCCTAAGATAGGGCTAGGACAAAGCAGAGGTAGCAAGGGGAAAACCATTGAATGGAGTAACCAGATATTACAGGAGTGGGTACTAATGAAATTCCCATTAAAAAATTATGCCGAAAAGCACCTAGTCTCCTATCAGCATACTTTTTATACAGCTGAGATCACTGTAGTAATTTATATTTTGTCTTTGTTTTCATTCCCCCTTTCTGCATGTGTTGCTCAGTTACTCTTGTCAAACTATCAGAGAAGACTTTATGGGTGAGCTGGAGCTCATTGCAGGTGTTGAAAGGCTCAGAGCTCACATACCTTTGTAATTCAAAATAGTTCAGTTAAAAGCTGGAGTATGGACACAGACTTCATTCTTGGAGAGAGGCAAAGGGAGCATACATAATTTGTGTGATTTATTCACATTAATGTTAGGATTCATTCCCTTCCCTCCTCCCTTCAATTTGGCTTTACATCCAAACCAGCCTGAATAGGAAGGTAGAACACTGAAAGACGAGCAAAGAAACTACATAAGCCAGGTGGGTGGGAAATAATCTGACCCTTTCCTCCTCCTTCTTCTAGCTGACTGGCTACATGGGGCTAGCCTGGAGAAACTTAAGAAATCAGGACAAACTCTGGACAAGACATTCCTCATCCTCAGGTGCTTTGGGGGACACTAACGAAAAAACAACTGGGACTAGCCTACAAGAGTCTTTGCTCTTACAAAACCACCATATGGCATCTGCTTTGCATCCTCTCTCCACCTCACTCTGAGCAGCTGTTTCTTTACAGGGAAACCACAGAACAGATACTGCAGAAGCACCTTCTTTCAAACACTTTGTGAAATGCTTTTATCCGAGGCTGAAAGGTAAATGGACACAGAGCTGGGGGGAGACATTACTCTAAATTCCCGCCAGCCATGGGGAACATGCCATTGGTTCCTCTTGTAACCTGTGCCTCCCACAGAAAATTGAGAGCTGAGCCAAGACCTGCCATAACACAACTACTGCACAATACCTTGACTACATCTCTCTGTTCCTTGCCCTGGAAATAACCATGCTTCAAAATGCAGTGTCTGGCTTTACTTTTCATCGAGGCTGTACTTGGCAGCACTGCTATTAATGCAGCAGGGCCTTGGAGCTCTATCTTCCATCCTCTGGAAGAGGAAGAACCTGCATCCTCACGCTGTCGTGCTGGTTTTAGTCTGGTGGAGCTCGTCAGTGCTCAGTGAAATTGCACCAGCGTAAAACTGGCATAATGGTGCAGAGAATCAGGCCTGCAGGCTGCAATTTGTTCTGACATAATAGGATAAAACTATTTGTCTTCTATGTACTCTCAAGTGATAGAGCTGATGAAGTGTGTCAGAATAAAGCCCTGGAAAGTGAAGTCCTTTTTCTGTCCATTAATCAGGCACAGAATGGATGGGAAAGCGAAGGGTTCACCAGCCAGGCTACGTGCTGTTCTCCCAATATGCCTGCATCGAGACCTGGGTATGCCCTCTCCCACATGACAGGGTAGTTTTGTTTCCTTGTCCATTTATTTCCTGGCATCTCCATGGATATCCCCGGGGGGGACACCAGTCAATGTCAATGTCAGTTGTGATGCTGCCTTATTGTGCTCTGGAAATGTACCCTAGAAGTGGAAGGGCAGCCCTCACCCCTCATAACAATTGGATAACCTACTTCCACTCCTTACTGACCTACTTATTTGCACACTGGTGACCTAGATATGGTCCTGCTAAGGCTCTGGCTGCTTCCACCATGAATGAACTGGGATGTTACGTGTGTGCACATTTCACCAGCATGAATTTGGTGCTACAGAACACCCACTCAGAGAGAAAAATCACATGAAGAAGAGTGACAATCAAGTGAAGGAGAACATTATTTTTGCCTTTTCTTGTGTTTTTAGACAGGGGTCATTTGCAGCAAGAGAAAGGACTAGGATGTAAAGAGTAGTGATGAATTAGCAAACGGTAGAGAAGAGTCAACAGAATGTGAGAAAGACAAATTGTTATGATTCCACTGTTTAGTAATCCTTCACTGATACAGAGTCTTTACCAAGTATTATCATGTTAAGTCTAAAGACCATTTGTTGTTCACAACTTAAGTTTTCAACACCAGTAAATTATGAGGAAAAGCCTATACAGTGCAGTTTCACACCAGGTGTACTGCTGTTTTAGCCCAGTTATCTATTATCTGAAGCAATTATCTTCCTCTGTTATATATTGAATTGATAAAAATTCTGCAGTTACTGGCATTCCTATTTCTGGCTGGCATGCCTCCTCAGGAAGTGGAAATTACTGCCTGTCCATCAGTCTGGATTACTGGGACAGTCTGGTTGTTGCTGCAGGATATGCAAGAAATTAGACCCATTCCCAAACACTGACCTTGCAGTATTTGATGTGAGAATAATGATCAATTCTGTAGTTGTTGTTTCTATATCGGGAGCAGATCTACATCAGGGTTCACAGTGTCAGAACTGCACATGCAAACCGGCGTCTCTAAACCTCCTGAAGTCTCATGGCAGGAGAAAAATAGAGTTTCTAAGCTTTATTCATGCTCATTTTTTACACTGTGAGAAACAGATGTCCACCCTCACCTTTCTATTTTCCAGGTTCTTGTTGTAAAGAGCAGTTTTTGTAGCTCGTGGTATGTAAGAATCTGGTACTTCTAAAGCATTGTATCTGGTGACCCTTGGTGGCCAGACAGCTGTATCAGTGCTCTCTGGAGAAACTCTTCACACTCAGCTAGCTAGGGGCTACCTTTGGGTTTGTGGTGAGACAATTTCACTACTCACCCGGTGGACTTCTCACTTTGCACTTGCTACATGAAAACTTTTTACTGCTCATCTCTCTTGATTTTGGAACACACTTTAAATCCATGTTCTCAGTAGCATAATTTAAAACAGGAGCTGGAAGCCAGTAAGCATCCAGCTGGCCAGAATGACCTCAGGTCTTTCTGGCATTGTCTGTTCTCATATATGTCACTGGTGTGATGTTCACACATTGTCCCCTGCCTTGGCTGTTTATATCTGCCAAACAGGAGCACAGGAGATCCCCTTGGGTTGGCTGCCCTGGGATGCACAAAGTTATCTGTGGTCCTCACCATCCTTTTGGGGTGAATGTGGCAGAATGCAAAAGTGAACACTGCCTTTTGTGCCCTCATAAGGCCCTAGAGCCAAATCCAAAGCCAAATCCAATCTCTTTCCCCAAAGTAACATTTGCTTTTTGCAAAATTCTCCTCGATTGACTTGCTTTTCCTGACAAAGTACAGCTGCATTATTTGGAAGAAATTTTAGAAATGACCAGGTTGTTATAACTTCTCACCTGCAGCACTGTGATAGTGAATGGAAGAGGAAGAAATTGGAGAGAGAGGTTTGTTTACCTGCTTCACTATAAACCATCACCCTGAATACACTTGGAAGTACTTATTCCGATTTTACGCTACTCCACTTTATTTTCTTTATCTATTTTCTATCTACAGTGATTCATTCACAAAATTTGAACGTGTAGTCAGGGAGAAATGAGTTCTGCAAAAGCCATTTTCCCAAAGGCACTGGCGTGTGCCTGTAATTTGATGTATGACTTTGTGAAAGCTGTCACAGAGGTGTCCCACACGCTCCAGCACTGATGGATCAGCATACTGGCATGATGACACAAATACAGTCTTTCACCACTGGCAGTGCCTTTTGACTCTGCATTTTAAACCTGGACAATTGCAAGCTCTGATTTTCCATTAGCCTCTCACATACCCTCTGCCTGTGGTAGAGCAGACTTAGCAGTATGAATCATACACCAAAAGTCCAAAATTTTGCAAGGCTCACAAAATGTGTAACGGGGCGGGTCTGTATCACAAGGTGACATGCTCTAGGATTACATACAAGGGAAGGACTCCTGCTTCTATATCACTCCACAGTAAGGACATACAATTTTCTTTAATGCTTTTGCCCTAGACAAAGAGAGCTGTTGTGACATGTGGTCAGCCTGTAGTGAAAGGGAAGCCCAGTGAGGTTTCTTCTGCAAGATGGAAAGCTCACCACTCTGATCTGACTTTAACTCTGGTCACCATGTGTCACTCTGCTATAGCTACCCAGACACCTGGTGTGAACTGCAGTTGTATCCTTTGGCAGAAAGCTGACCTTCTTTTTAACCATGGAGAAGCACAGCCCAGAGAAATACCTCCTGCAATTGCACTATTGCAGTGACATTCCCTGTGACCTGGCAGGCTGGGGCACCGCAAAGAAATTAATGTTTGTGGAAACAGCAGTCTCCCCTGAGCACCTGGGGTGACTGTCCGTGGGCATCGTCAGCTCCTGCCCCTGGTACCACTGCCTGGCAAGTGGTATATTTTTAAAATCAGGAGCAGGACAGAGAACTGTCACAGCGTCTGGTTGCAGATATCAGACACCAGACTGCTTTCAGAAAAAAAAAACCTCACTGTTGCCAGTGAGTCTGTAGTCTGCTAATTCAAAGTTGCACACAAGGCTACTCGATACCAAATGCTATTGCGAGTTTCCAGCAGCACTGACACGATAGGAAGAGATTCCCTTCGTCTCAGGCAGGGAATCACCTCATCAGACCAGACACAATTTCTCTACTCTTTTCCCAACACACACACCTCCCTTTTCTTTGCCTATTTAGTTCAAACAGTGTGGCAGGTGGGGGCAGCTTAAGCAAAATGAAAAACTACACTCAGGTTACTAAACAAAGCCATAGCATGGACACATGAATAAATTTGCTTTCCCAAAATACATTTGCAAGAAAATAAAATGGAAACAAAAATCTGTTGGGACTTCTTACCAGGGGTAAACGCATATAAGTATGGAGTAAACCTATCCCTATTCAATGTTTGCTGTATGCCAGGGCCTGCATCCAGACCACAGCTCCACAGCTGGCTCCTGAAGGAGCAAGCACTTAGCAGCTCCTCAGAAATGCAACACTGCCTGCACTGTTTCTATACCAACACATCTTCCCCTTCAGTTAGATTCAGCAGCTGGACATCACTGTTACAGAGCTTGACCCCTGAAAAGTCTGCAGGGATTGTCAATCCTCCCATGCCTGCTGCAGGAATCAGTGGCACTGCAAGGAATAGCACCAGGCAGCTGCCGGCAAAAGCCAAGGTAATGTCACAACTCTGCAAGTCCCATAAATGTCACCTACTATGGGGAAACAGTGTTTGATAAATGCACTGCCTTGAAGGTGAAAAATACTGCAACACACCTGGCATTTGTAACACTGCTGAGCAGCCAGTTTATGAGCAGTGCCGTTGCAATACGAGTGTACAGATCTGTGCAGTGTCTGGGAAGGGAAGGGCAATGTTCCTCTGCTGTTCTGTGGAGCAATGATCATAATAGCATGACGAATAAAATATGAAAGGAACAGGTGTTTTGTAATGTTACCAAGGACAGTTTAGTGTTAGGACAGTGCTGTGGGCTGACACAGGGGTCAGTGTTCATAGCACATGCATTTTCAGAAGAGGATGGGCTCTGTGTATCCTTTGCTACATGCATTTGGCCTTTGTTCTTTTCCAAAGGCAGACAGACCATAGAATCACAGTTGGAAGGGACCTTAAAGACCATCTAGTTTCATCCTCCCTGCCGTGGGCAGGAGCAGCTTTCACTAGAGCTGGTTGCTCAAAGCCTAACCCAAATGTGCCTGAAACACTTCAAGGGGGAGGGAAGAGAAAGTTTTAACTGGCTCAAGTGACAGTGCCTGTCAAGTCCTCCCACTAATGGGTTAATGCTGACCACCTAAAGGAGCTGTCACTGGCTGAGAATACTTGGACATAGTACTGCAAACTTGACAGGGAGGCCTCATTCCTTTCTTTTCTGTCTAAAGCCAGGGATGTGATCATTGAAAATGCTTTCTGGTCCTACTGTCCTGGGACAGACAGATCCAAACTTTCTTTTTCTTCTTGTGTTATGTCATTTCTCTCTTAGGTGCAGAATTGGGTACTAGAGTCACTGTCTGGCATCACTACTGGAACTGCTTTAAATTCAGCACAGGAATGGGGTGACACTATATTTGACCTGAGAGAGACTCAGAAGGTATTTTTGGTTGTCCTGGCTCCTTCATGCTGTGACAAGTCTGCTCAGTACTAACAACAGAAGGATGAAACAGAGATAATGTTACCTATTTCAACTGAGATGGGCTTGGACCCGACCCTGAGCTTAAAATTAATTTTTGGTCCATTCTGCCTGCATACCTCATTACAGTGTGGTGCCAGAGCAATGTGATGAGTGTTCAAATACCATGGTAGTGCCTGTGCAAAACACAGCTAAAAGTAAGAAAGGAAGGGAGATGGGTCAACAGGATACTCATGAGAGAGCTGAAAAATATGTGTGTGTAAAGTAAACCTTAACTAGTCATGGAGAAGAAAAGGCTTTGGGGTACCCTAATTGTGGCCTTCCAGTACCTGAAGGGACTCTATAAGAAAGGTGGAGAGAGACTTTTTACAAAGGCAAGGGGGAATGGCTTCAAACTAAAAAATAATAGGTTTAGATTCGATATTAGAAACAAATTCTTCACTCTGAGAATGGTGAGGCACTGGAACAGGTTGCCCAGAGAAGCTGTGGATGCCTCATCCCTGGAAGTGCTTCAGGTCAGATTGGATGGGGCTCTGAGCAGCCTGGTGTAGCGAAAGTTGTCCCTGCTCATGGCAGAGGGTGTGGAAGTAGATGATCTTTAAGGTCGCTCCTAGCCCAGACAATTCTATGGTTCTATTATAAACACTGATTCAAAGACTGCAAAGATCCAAATGTGAAGATCCAATAGCAATGTGTTTCAGGGTGCTGCCAGTTATAGATGAAACTATTCACAAAGTTTCACTAAGTTCGATGTGAGCAGTTCTTAGAATGAATCCTCACCACAGAAATCCACAACTAGGGTGAATAGAAATTATTTAATATTAATTTTCATGGTTGTATGAAATTAAAAAATATAACTAACTCTTTTGTTTGAATTATTATATGCAAACTGTTGGTTAAAGAGAACGACAAATATCAGGATTTTTCTCCACATTTTTATCTTGCTATTTCAAGCTCAATTTGTCATGAGAAAATCCCTGAGAATTAAAAAGTTTCAAGAAGTCTGGTTTGGAGGTGGAAGCTGGAAGTTCATGAATGTCCTTTCCAAATGGAGGGTAGAGCCAAGAGCAGAGGGTTTGGGCCCTCAGTCCCACAACACCAACACTGAACAGCCAGGGAGGCCAAGGCTTAATAAGAGATGAGAGGCCTGCAGCATTCCTACAGGTTACTTAGTAACTACCTGTGAATAATGAAGGTATCCAGAGAGAATAAAGGTCACTTTGCAACGCAATTAACAAAGGCTGAAATTTCTCATGAACGTATTTGGGAGCGACAGCTTGGAGAAGGGAAGCTTTCAGCAAGCAACAAAATTTGTGTTAATTAGACAGTGCACAGCCTTTGCAAATGAACTGAAATGAAACACAGCGAGATGGTTAATGGTAGATGAGTGGGATGTTTAAACATAGACTTGATGTAGGGGACTTTTGAAGTGCAGTCCTAAAACACACAAAACATTGAGGAATTTTTTTAGCTCTATAAAACAGCAGCTGATTATGTATAAAGATGAAAAGTAATGAAGCAATATGCTCAGAAGTGTCTTCTTTTCTAGATATGCCTCTGTAACTTCCATTAGCACACACAGACTCTTAAATACACAAACACATTAGTCATGCATCAGATCACACCGTACATTTTGTTAAGTATCCAAAGGCTGAAATGACTCACACAATCAAAATTTCTTTTCCCATATGAATCAGATGCAAGGCTTGACATACCCCCACTGAAAAAGAAGGATGTTGTCTCTTGAGTAGTATTTTTACAGCACCTTGCTTCTTTGGGACCCTGCCTGTAAAGCAGGCACACCAACTACAAAACTGCATTGAAGAACACATCAGAACATTAGACAACACTTGTCAGCGAAAGAAGTGAAGTCTTGCTCAGCATGGTCCATTCCACATGGAGCCAATCTGCTCCACTAAAGATGAGTGCCTGATGTCACCAAACGGGAATGGCCTTGTTTCGCAATCACATCACGGAGCATTAATGAAATTATATCAAGGACTGGAATTAAAACTGTCCTCCTTCTTTTGCAAAGAGCCTGCTTTATCCAACATTCTTCCTTCAAAACCTCCCTTTGGTCTTCAGGTTGGGAACGAGTCATGTCATGACTCCCCAGGAATTAAGCAAATCAAGGCATTCTATGGTGATTCACTGACAGCGGTTTTGCCATCCTCTGCATGTGTTGTAACTCCAAGCAGCGACAATTGTCAGAGGATTTGTGTTTGGCTTTTGTAATTCTTAATTTTTATTTCTTTTTTTTTTTTTCCCCCTAGGTTTCTCAATCTGTTGGAAAGCTTCACCATCTGCACACCATGCAAGAGCTGCAGAATCTGGCAGCCTTCAAGTGTGTCACTGTGTTTTCAAAAAAGGCAATTGGCCTCCCTGTGTGCACATGTCACATTCTGTGAAGGGGGTTTGGTTTTTCTGTGTAAACATGGCCTGCTAATGATGCATGTGACGCTTTCCTTTTGCTGGAAAGGTGGCTGCAGGCACCTTCTGGCAACATTTAGAGAAAGTTCATGTGGGGCTTGGTAAAGCACAGCCGTGCTGGGGCCACTGGAGGCAGACCAGCAATGGGACTGCAAAAACAAATGTGAGCTGGGTGAAGGAGATCCCTATCCCCACAGTGCTCCTGCACTGGAAGACTGAGCTCTGGGGAGCTTGAGGGGTTTTACCTACATGAATAGAACTTGCACTGTGGCTGCGCTCAGTCTTTCTGAGTCTGGGGGAAACAGCTGATATATTTTCACAGCTGAAAACCCATTGAACCTGCCTTCGTGCCTATGTGCTGGCAGCCGTCCCTCTCCTGTGACATGCAATGAAAGCCATGGAGCCAGCCTGTCAGGCATAGGGGCTGTGTTTTCACTGATGAAAGAGATGGTTCTCTACACTAAGCACAACACATGTGTTACTGAAACCTATCTGGTTGTACAAGAGCCACATGAAGCAACCAAAGGGTTCATACTCATGAGTGCCCCTTGGGGCTGACACACAGACCCACAAATGAAGGCACAGAGAAAAGTTGCTTCTGGAGGCAGAGGAAGGCCAACTTAAATTTCAAATGCTTTAAATGTAGTGATTTAGTATAAAGATGGAGGTGTAGGAGCATGTCAGAAGATGGTACAAAAGGCTGCAAAGAGGAGAAGTATGTTGAAGTGGACAGAGAGGAAGAAACACAAGAAGGGGAAAGGTCTTTGTTTTGCTAAGATGTGAAGGAATCCACTGCCTTTCTCACTGTTTGGCCTGTCCCTGGCTTCCCAGTGTGGAAAATGAGAGCTACAGTAGCTAAGGAACATACAGGGAAGCAGACAGAACTACTGATTAAATGGAAGAAAATACAAATTTTTCCAAGAGAATGAGTATTACTGCCCAGGCTGCTCCCCGTGCTCCAGCTAGGCATTTCTGCTAGCTGTTTAACCTAGGCTTAGGTGCCTTGGCTTCAGCAGCTTGATGTTTCTGTGTTTCGAGTTTAATGCCAAAGGTAGAGGTCTTCTATCTGAAATACCCCACCTCACAGAGGAGGTCTTAGTATTTCCTTCTGTTCTTATAATAGATTATAAGAATTATAATAGATTATAGGCTGAATTATAATAGATCTCCTCATCCACTTTTCTGTGTCCTGCTACAATGAAATAGGATGGTCTGCTATTTCAAGCTGTCTTTGGATTGAACTTTTGCCTGAAAGCAGCTTCTAACCAGTGTGCCAGGGACCTACATTCCTCAGTCGCTGCCTGACTGCAGCACTTTCTTTCACTGCTCACATTACAGCTTGCCCAGTTTGAATATTCACACTGACTTCTACTTCTCCAAGTTTGAAGGTCCCCAGGCTGTGTGAAGATAAAATGAAGTTTCTCTTTTGGGCAAGTTTCTTTTCTCTTTTCCATTGGGAATAGCTGAGGAACTCCTCTCTCAGTTCTCCACCTTCCACTCTTCACACAGACAGCAAGGGGACAATAAAAGTTCTCTATACAGATCCATAGCCCCTGCTTCAGGAAACATTTTTGCTCATTCTCAAATGCCCCATAAGTGTTTGTGTGCTCTGCAGCTGTTACATAGTGTGGCATCTCGGAAGGCTGATGATGGGTGAAAGATTTGGCTTCACATTCCCTCTCAGTCTTCCTTTACCAGCTGCTTCAAAAGTAATTTCAACTCATTATTGGCCATTTCAAGAAACATTTCAGCTTCTTGAAATACGAAGAACTGGTTAACATAGGCTCTCCTGTCAAGTTACATGCAGACAGCACGAGGTTAAGTCAGCTCTGACCACGCAGCTCAAAGACAACAGGAACAGTAGCAGGGAGTTCATGCACAGCTCTGCTTGGGCTAAGCCATCCTGCGGGAAAGGACCTCTGTCACTCTGCTCACGCCAGGAAGCTCCCCTGGCGGTTTGTCTGCCAGGGTAGAGACGGAGCCTGAAGCCAGCTTCGTCAGGGCTCTCAGGTATTGCTGTGGAGAGCTGGGGGCTCCTTTGCCTGCTTTTTTTCTTGGCCTCTGCATTGTGCCATTCCCCCACGGCCAGCCACACAAGGCAGGCTCAAGCAGCAAGTGCTCTGTACGCCCCAGTGCCCAGGCATAAAAGCTAATCTCTTCGCTGGCTGCTAATCCCCAGGCCCAGCTTTGGAGCGCAGAGACAAGTGCGGGTGTTTGCTTTGCGCTGGGCAGCCGCGGATGGGCTCGGCGGCAGTGGAATCCTGAGGCATGCAGAACATTTCTGCAGTAAAACTGCTAACGGTAATTGCAGGAGAATATGTCACTTGCCATGGAAGTAATGACAGAATGGGCTGTAAAATATAGAGCCAGATTCAAAATGACTTTTTTTTCTGTTTATTTCTTCAATTTTTTTCTCCCTCCACGTGGCTGTGTGAAAGTCTTCCTCAAGTAACAGGGGAAAGGGATGATGTGACTGGAGCATGAAAGACTTGAGACCGCCTCAGAAGCGCAAAAGCTCTTCAAAAACCTTCTTTCCTCCCTCAGCCCTCGCCTCCCCAGATTGTACTTTTTCCTTTTCTTTGAATTATTTGACATAGTTTGGAGGGGGCAGCGCCGGTCTGTGAGGACGGACAGGACCCAACACCCCGCGGATCCGCGGGCGGCGCGGGCGGGACAGGGGCGCCCTCCGGTGGCGGCCGCGGGGAACGACAGGAGCCCGCCGCCCGCGGGATCGCTCCCGCCCGCTCCCGCAGGAGCCTGCGACACCCCGGCACGGCTGGGACCCGGGACAGAGACCCGCGAGGCACCGGACACCCTGACAGAAAAAACCCAACAAAACAACACAACCCCCCAAAACAACAAACAAACAATCAAACAAACAAACAAAACCTGAACAAACCAACCCCAAAAAAAAACAATCTAAGAAAAAGTAAAGAGAAAGCAAACAAATCTAAAGTCACTTCGATTCCCAAAGTATGAAAAGGTTTAACAGTGGTAGTTGACAGGGGAAAAAAAAAAAAAGAAAAACAAAGGGAAAGAAAAGGAAAAAAAGTTGTAGATTTACATTGGCTAGAAGGAAAATATACTTGGGCAAACAGCCCTTGCTTTAGCGAAAGAGCTCTTTGGAGGGGTGTTTTTATTCAAGTCCCCCAATAAATGCAATCAGTAACTGTCTTGTCTAAACTTTGACTGAATACATAATTTCATTTAGCTACTAATTGGCTCCCTTTACCTTCAGAGACTCAGGAATGCTGCCAAAGATTGCTCCCATATAGAGTCTGCAGTGACAACAACCCAGCTCCCAGGCTGTGCTTTAGGTGTTTAACTTTTGGCAAATCCATCAGGACAGACTGTCTGCTCCTGGCCCAGCAGCGGTACCTGCCACCGCGGCCCACGGATCTCAACAGGAAGGGCAGCAAGTCCTGGAGCTCAGAAAGGAAGGGAAGCTCCACCATCCTGCCCCTGACAGGGTGGGCATGAAGTGCCCTAGAAAGATCTTTAGATGCAAAGTGCCAAACGTGGCATTGAACTGTTTTTACACTCACCTAAGTGACAGTCCTCATCCATAAGAACATAGTTGCCATTGAAAAGCACACTCTAAAAGCATGTATAGCACTTAAAAAGGTGTTCTGAAATAAATATGAAATGATTCCTAACAACCTGGACTTTTTAAGAACAAGAATGGAGAGTTAGGCTAACTGGAATATGTGGTAGTAAAGGGAACAGCAAAGAACCTGTATTTTTTATATAGCATAATAATGTGAAAAGCCTAAGACTGAAGCTAAATTTTATTACAAGAGCCTTCTAATTTGCATTTCCAGGTTATATAACTTGCACTTCCCCACTACAGCAGGTCAGTAGCTGTCTACATTAGAATGCTTTTCCGTGCTGCTGGAGCTCTGACCTCAGAGGTTCCTCCTTGATTTACCCTGGAACATGGCAGCTGCTTTGCTAGGAGTGGGCATCGAAGGACCAGAGGTGGCCACACACTCACACTGGCACTGCTGTGGCTGTGGTTTCCCTACAAGAACCTACACAGCTTTGCCACAAAGCACTGACCAACACTTCCAGGGCCAGCAACACTCACTGTAGTTTTAATGAAGCAAAACTGGTCATTGACTTCAACTTCATAGCATTGCCATGACTCAGAGCATGGTTTTACCTTTCCTGTGCACAGAAACACAGCAGGGATGGCAGGAAAGACCTACAGGGCACCAAGCCAGGTAAACATGTCAATGACTTTGAAGTTTGGACTTTGCCTTTCCAAACTCAAACGGCAGCATCCATCATCTGAAGTGCTACCCCTGCCAAAGAGGCTTCATCTTTCAAAAGGCCTCCATGTGTTTCTATTATTTTTCATTGTTCTTGAGGAAAGACCAGGAATCTTAGGGACAGGGGAGCTTTTGTTTGGTCTCAAAGCCTGATGTGGAACTGCTGGAAACTTATTTAAGGTAACAACTGAACTTTCCTTTTGGGATATAGAAAGATTAGAAATACGATTATTGCAGAAAAAATGAACAGTACCATTCTGTATCTCTGTTTGCTTCTTGTGTCTTTTGAGTTCAGTTGTAGATAGCTTTGCATATTTAGGACTAATTGATTCCTATAGCGATGAGTTTTCTCGATGGTTAGATGATATGCTTCAGGAGACGGGGTTGCTCATGGAAAACATGCTTTATTCTCAGGGGTCGTGGGTGCCAGCGTTTGCCATCAGTGGCGAGCCCAGCTGTTGGCGTGGTTCCAAGAGAGTTCTAAGAGAGTTCTAAGAGGGTTCTAAGAGGGTTCTAAGAGGGTTCTAAGAGGGTTCTAAGAAAGTTCTAAGAGGGTTCCAAGAGCGCGAATTTCCTGTTACAGTTTATTTTATCCTATTCTGTGTTGAATATTCTATTTACAATAACTAACCAGTGTGAGACACAAATCCTATAGAATTTACATACAGCCTATGAGAACTACTACATTAGAATAAGGCACTACCTTCTTATGCTAATTTCTATAATCCCTTCTTCCTGCTATCCCTGCAAACCCCTTTTCTACCTAGTCACTAGTATTGCGTAACATCCTGTCCCTAGACTAGCATCCCTTCCCATATCAAAAGTAACCGTCATTTCTACTTCACTCACTAGCTCAATGTTCTCTGAACTTACTGCTAAACAATCATATTTATAAAGTTTCCCTATATCACCTTCCCCAACAGATTCCCATTGACTTAACTAGGGAAAGAAGCTGCTATGTGACCATACACACTCACAGGACATGGATATCTTCATCACCCAGGGCACTGCTTTCTCCCTTGAATTTCTATGTTTACACTGGCTCACAGCAAGTTCAGTTACATAGGGACATCACCATGATAAGGTAAGAGTTTCCACATGTGGCAAATATCCGTGATTTTCTGCATAGCAGTTTGCGTCTCTGGTGTGCAGTGATACATATTTATCATCCTGAATCATTGTCCCACTGCAGTTTGTGCAAGCTTTGCCATGAACTTCAAGAGGCAATTGAACTACAGGAATTCAGTGTGTAATTCTTAGCACAAGTATACCCTACAAATCAGTGCAGGCTCATACTCTGTACTATTACAGGAAGTGATTGCACACAAGAAGGGCCCAGGGCCTGGAATGTAATTCATTACAGAACTAATTTGCTATGTCCAGGTTCTCCTATTGATTGGCTCTGCCATGGCACACGATGCTTTCCAAGACTGCTTTGATTTATCACCTAATATATGTTGTTTAGTGCTTCTGGAGCTCCTGAATTTATGCCTATGAATAAAGACAAAAAAATAATCACCATCTCTGGGTTGGAAATCCTTAAAAACAAACACAGAACACTAACAGCACAGAAAATGGAGCCTCATCACTGACGGTATTTTATAAACTGTGACATTTGGGAAATCCAACGTTCTGGCCTGTAGATGGGATGGACTGCCCTGAATGATGAATCACTGCCCTGGCATTCCCTGCAGAAGCTGACTGTAAAACTGCCTGAGAAGTGGAGCTGGAATAGGAATGAATACTCTTCTCTTTGGACATTACATTAACAGCTAAAGTAAATGTCATGCTTTTCTTATTGCAACAAGACTTGAAATCAGCTATGTGAAGTTAAGCTGCATTAGTGAGTGAAGAGATGATGACAATGTCAAAGCTATGCTAACGAGCCTTTCTCTTACTGTGTCACAGGGAGGCTGTGAGAATGCCCATGGAAAAAGAACTGGCTGATGTACACAATATGCACTCCAAAAAAGAATAAAAAACCCTCATCAACAACAACAAAAGATTCCTTTGAGTGTCTTGCAGATAGAGATGGCAATTATTGTTCACACTCTGCAGGGATGGTTTTACTTACACTAGAGGCCATTCCTGCTTCCCCTGCTGCGGAAAAGAGTGATTTCAGGAAGCAAACATGACAGGTCCCATGTCTGCCAACATGTGGCTTGACTTCTTCAGAAAGCCTATTCTGCAGGTCTGCTAGTGCTTCAGTCCTTACCCAAGCTACAGAAAGCCAAGGCATTTGCACCTCACATCAGGCACAGAGAACCAAGCACAGTTTTGGGCAGGGCTTTCAACAGGCAAACTTCAGAACAGCACTTATGAGTTGCTTAATATACCCAGTGCCGGGGAGAGGGAGGGGGTGTGTGACAACAGGCAGGGTCCCCCAGCTGGAAAGCACACAGCTCTCTGCCTTACCTTACCTGGACTCACTTTCACATTCTGACCTTACTTTTGCAGCTCTTGTGTTGACAAACAATAAAACCAAAACCAAAATAACCCAAACAGCAGAACCTGGGCCTCGTGAAGGCTTTTGATAAGAAATCCACCTGAGAGAATCTGCTATACGCAAGGCTCTGGGGAAAGAATTCCTGAAACTGCCCAAATCTGTATTGTACATGACACTTCAGTGTCACATCAAAAGCAAGACTTCTCTGGTAGGAGCCTGATCTGGATATCATATGTAATTTTGGCCATTTTTCAAAACAAAACTTCTTGTAAACAAACAAGCAAACACTCTCCTGGTTTTGGCTAGTTTCCAGAATATTACTGAAGGCAATAGGTTTCAGCAATTTTGAATATCTAGTTACTAATTTTTCAGTTTAAAATGGATTTCATAGGAAGCTTTGTGCCTAAGTAAGAGTAAGGAATTTTTTCGTTGTTCAGTCTGAACTTACACAGTTGAGATTTTAAAGAAAACATCATTATTTGGCTGACTTTTACAAGACACAACTGAAATTGCTATTTTTCTGACACCCACTGATGGTTAGAGACCTGCACTGCCAGATCCCCATGGAGACAGAGCACAAACTCTCCAGTTTGAAGGCAAAGTGAATATTGGTGTCAAAAGCTAGGGGTGGCTGTGAAAGGAGTCTGGGATTAGATCATAGAGAGCTCCAGGTCATTTGATCACCGGCTTTGAGGTCTCTCTGATCTACAGAGGACAGGTCAGCAACAAGTCCCCACATCAAACACATCCCTTTTCTGCCTGCACCAGGACATCACCACCCTTTGAACAGTCAAGAAGCTTGACTTAAGTATTCCCACTGACAGTGAATCCACCACATGCCTCGAGAACTCAGTACAATAATTAATTATTGCTTTGAAAATGCAGCATATTGCTAATACAGACAGCTTCAGCCCAGCTCCCATTCAGTGACCGCTATCACTGTGATGGCTGTCCTGTTCCCAGGAGTAATGATGAGCTAGGAAAAGCTTCCCCTCTCCTGCCAAAGCTCATCTGCCATGAAATGTGCCCTGTGGGGCCATGGGAGGACAGTGCCTTCTGCCTCGCAGCAACCCTGGCAGCAGGTGCCTGCAGGCAGGTCAGGCAGGGCACAGCTCCCACAGCCCTCTGCCTCTGCCTGCCTCCTGCTTCTACATTCAGGAACATTTCATTGAACAGTTTGACCTGTTTGCCTCTGAGTTGGAAGGTGGCAACTTTTTCAGACTGGTTTTTCTTTTGAAGTTGATCAAACATTTTTCTGTTTGTTTCTAGTGGTAGTAACACAGAGGTAGAAAATATTTTAAAGCTCTGCTGCCTTGGTGAAAAGTAGAACTTCCAGCTCTGACATGGAGTTAAAGAAAACAGTGATAAGATCTGGCCCTTGACAGAGATTCCTGGAGGGCAGTTAAGGTTATCATATAGACTAATGCAACATAATTGTGTCTTGCAAGGTGTAGAGGGGATGGGTGCAGAACTCTCAGAGCAGCTGAGGTAAAGTGGAGCTGCTGACAGAGGAGCTCTCTTCACACAGAAGGCAAACACAGCAGGGAGTAACAAAAATCATGTGATAACTTCTTAAGATGTTGGCTTCCTTACACGATCATTAGTTTTTTATTGTTGATTGCAGTTAACCAACTTCTTGTGAAATATCCATGAAGCTGCTTAGCTCTCTGGTGACTTGGTTTATCTACTTACACATCAGAATAAATGATACTCTGCCCTCAAACTTCTTTGAGGCTCCCTTAGTTAATATTTGACAAGATTTCATAGAATCATAGAATGACCTGGGTTGGAAGAGATCTTAAAGTTCATCTAGTTCCAATCCCCTGTCATGGACAAGGATATTTGTCACTGGACCAGGTTGCTCAGACCCCCATCCAGCCTGGCCTTGAACACTTCCAGGGATGGGACATCCACAGCCTCACTGGGCAACCTGTTGCAGTGCCTCACCTCCCTCACAGTAAAGAACTTTCTCCTAATGTCCAAGCTAAATCTAGATTCCTAGATTAATCTCTTGCAGCAGAGAATTTTAAAAGGTACATAATTGCTTATGAAATATGATCATAGTTTCTAAAAAACTTGGGCTTTTTTGATTAACAGCTAACAAATATAAACATTTGATGACTTCTGGGGGAGTTTTCTGTGTTTGTATAGGATGAATCAACAGCAGCATGTACACACTCATAGCTCAAACCCAAGGGAATGTAACTGTAAGCAATCTAAAGCAAGCTGATGTTTGTAAAAGCTTGTACTATCACAGCAGTGCAGACTGGCAGCAGGAACAGAACTATAGCCACAGGTAAGATTTGGTGTGCTCAGCTGTAGCAGAGACATGTCATCAAAGCCCCAGCTGTGACCTGGAGAGTCAATTGTTTCTTACATGTCTAGTGCCCAAACATTGCTGGACAAAAGACCTGTCTCTAAACCTACAACTTATTTCAGGTCTGGGCCCTGAACAGATGTTCTTATTCTTTGAATGGATTATTGTCTGCTAAGGAAATTACTTAAGACCATCTTATTTGAATGTGAAGTCCATATTCACACATTACATTCAGTCAGCAAAACCAATACTCTTGCCTGCTAAACTGCACGGTCCACATTTAGTATCTGTTCTAATTGAGCAAATACTGAATTGCTCCAAGTCATCACAATCAGTTAATACTGTTTGTAAAGCCAGCACTGCCCCCATTCAGACGTTGAAAGTTGCCAGAAAATAATGACTTTTGAAACTTTCCTTTGAAGCAGACTGAAGAGACGGGGCTCTCTGCAGGTCTCTCCATATTCATGTCCCTTCACAAAGAATGGCTTGTCCAGATGCCAAGGGAAAGCATGGAGAGGCATCTCAAAGGGCGATTCATCCAAAGAACAAAAAGCTTCAACCTTTGCCCTCACTGGAGTGCCAAGAGCTTTGCCTGTTTTGTTGTGTTTTGTTTTTTAATCACTCCTTCAACAGATGGGCAACAGTCACCCATCTCATCAGAAAAGTTCACCCAACAGGATGGTCAAACTTCAGCAGCCTCTGGCACAGACAAAAAGCCATTTCTCCAAAATAAGGCCCTGTTCTTGGGGCAATCCATTCTTGTCATTCATATTCAAATGGTGCCATGGTCAAGCTCAAGCATGTACAGTTTTGGTGGGTCCAGCTGTCCATATACTGAGCATAAACCTCATTAATAGCTAAGGGGCTGCTAGCACAGCAGGCCTGTGCTGCCCTCGACAGCCCAGAGCTTTCGCTTCTGTTTTTCTGAAAACATTTTGATATTCAGAGTAATTTGAATGGCAAGAATGTATTCCTTTTGTGGCATTGTATTTTTCTGGTACCACAAATACTGCCACTGCACAAGTAGTTTTAAAGATGCCATTAATATTATTTTCTAAGGATTCTTTTAATTTCCAGTGCTTTATTTTCTTTGTGGTGTTACCAAATCAAGGGACACCTCTTAGACACAGGGAAGCAATGTCCTGAAACAGAAAGTTTAGGTAACAAGATCAGTTAATTCACAGAGGCACCTGAGGACATGGGTCCTCTATTGGTGTAAGCCAACCTAAAACTAAACTGCTGATAAAAAGGTGTTCCTTTCCACCCTCTCCCTGCTGTCAGAGCTGCCACATGAGCTAAACTCTTACACAAGGATGTTTTCAGTGACACCAGGAAGCCTCTTAGGTGTTCAGCTCTTTGAGGGAGGTTGTGGGAAGGTATGAGCAGGGCAGGTGAGCAGGAGCTCAGCCTTAGATTAGCTGAAATTTATCAAGGAACTGCTCTGAGATGCTGCTGTCTGCCCCTATTTGTGTTTAGGTGCACTGGTATGGATGTCACTGTAGTGAGCACTCCACCATCCATGTGCAATTATGTCAGACGCAGGATAATAGTGATGCCCAACTAAAAGATTTGAAAGGTCAGAGGTGTTCTGTTGATATGAATTCAGGTATTTGCTATGAGCTAACCATAGTGGGACAAACCCCTGATGTAATGCAGCATGGCTAAGATAGCCTTGCCAGGACCACTTTCATTTTTGAAATGCCATGAGCAGTTTTTGCTCACACAAACCTAATTCCTACACGAAGAACATTCTTGTAATTTAAAATTTGGTCTTTGGGGAAGAAAATAAGAAGGAGTAAGTAAAAAGAATCTGATTGGCTTTTGAACTTTGCTGTTCAGCACAGCTGTGTGTTCAACACAATATATCACACACAACAAATCAAAGCCAGCTTAGACTCAACTTTTCCACAGCTTTTTCCTCCAATACCTTTACAGGATTACTAATTAATAGAGACCAGATGCCAAATACTTGAGCATGGCCTTAAATCTGGGAGGCAAAGAGTCTGATCTCCTTGTTGTCCCAGGGCACATGTGCAAATTGAATTTAAGCATCTCTTCTGATTTGTTAACATTTTGTATCTGCCCTCTAATCTGTTGTAAATAATAACACAAGGGAGAACAAGGTTCAACCGTACAAATACCTTCCTTCCTAAAAACTTTGCCAAATATTCTAAACTCAGCAATTGGAGCAGGACTCCAATTAAAGACTTACAGATACAACATAAAAATAGAGAAAATGATGAGAAAAAATATTTTGAATTTAGATCTTTATTATACAGGCCCAAAGCTGTGGTCACCACGCAGTTACACTGTAATGGGAATGATTTTGCTGAAAGGCTCTCACTAAACAAACGTAAAGAGACCACAGACTACAGCATTCCAAATAACTGACACTTTAATTTTTGAAAGAGCAAAAATAAATAAAGGAATGGCAAGTATGTCCTTTTCACATACGGTGGGGCATATACATATTCCTTCTTTTCTATAGCTATTCAAGAGACAAAATTAGCAAATACTGCCCAAAAACACAGACCTTTTGTGATGGCTCAGCTAACTTTTAGCTGTTTCTCTCTCCTTGGATATTAGATCAAACACATATTTAGATAGGTGCATATGCCAAAAAAAGAAATGCAACACGGGGGGGTTTGTATTTCATTCCTACTTCCTGCCTTTTTCTTCTTTTAGGACTTTAACAGGAAGTAATTGGAGACATTCAGTCAAATAAAAGCCCTAGAAGTTTTCCCTTCTAGTTTCTCATTATAATCTCATAATTTAAGGATTAATCACAAATTTTAAAAGGTTGAGGTGTCTTACAAGGAATTCACCATCTCTGGAATACAGATAGCCACAGTGAAGAGCTGCACATAGACTGCACACATAGTGTTATCTAAAAGTGGTTATCTTTAAAAAACCAAAACTTTTAAAAAATCTGCAGATCAAAACATAGCATGTCTTATTCCCTACAGGATTTTCTTGCAATCTGTTCTTCAAATATTTGCCCTAAGAGATGCTACAAATGATATTCGTTACAATATACAGTCCACTGTCATCTTCTGGTCCAGCAGAAGAACCTGTCTCTTCGATGGATGCAAAACTGTTCACTTGAGCAGATCATCCTCAACAGCACAAATATGGTCTAGAAACTCATAGAGTTTATTGTTTTAATTTATAAAATTAAACCTGCCCCAGACAGGTAATACTGGTGTGTAATATTGCCATCCCTGGGTTCTGTCAAAAGCGGGGTACTGAGGTGCTCAGAGCCGTCTCAGAGCGCAGCGCTGGGATCCTTCTGGCACTCCAGACCCAAGGCCGATGTGATGTGATGCGTGCTAGAACGTGGGCGCACTTCTCACTTAGCTCTGCAGAGCCCGGGACATGGTAAGCTGCCAGAACTTCCTTCATCTTGCCTGTTGACAAAAGGAACAATAACTAGTCATCACTGGTTGCTGGAGTTTCATTCCAATTTTTAAAAAGCCCTATAAATGAGACTTTTTGGGTTTTTTAGCCATGCAATAGCAAATGCTTCATTAAGAAAAGATTTGGGATAAATTTTACAGTCTCTGTTAGCCACACAATGCTTATGAGGGGGAAAGGCCTTATACTGTATGGTTCCTAAAACTTTATCCAGGGTTAAACATTCCATTATTTAAAAATAAATGTCCAGTAGCTTAGTACTTTAAAAAGGTCAATATAATATTATCCCTGTAAAAATTAATCTTGTATAGCAGATCTTCTGGATTAAAGTCCTTATTGTCTCTCTCACACACCGTACACAAGATACAGAGTAAACAATCTAGAGGATTAACAAAAAATCAGCAAGAATCCAACAGGTTAATAAGTGGCTTATATGAGTTTGTTGTAGAACTATCTCTAACACACGTTGGGCATGTCCATTATGTATTGATAACAAGTATAAAACCTTCGTAAATGACTCATTGAATGGCCTTCACAGAACCAAGGATCAAAACAGACCTCTACATTATTTATTCTCATTTTCTGCCAATTAGCGTTTTTCCAGATATTCCTCCGTGAAGTCTAAAGAAAATCAAACTTTTAGTATCACAGGCTAAGATAGGAAAGATGAAGAATACACCTCCAATATCTATCTGCTGCAGAATATGTAGAAAGGGGGGCAGAGGTACCTGTGGAGGGTGATTACCCCACTCCCTAAGTAACCTCAAGGTGTCCATCTTTTTCCATGGACTATGAGTAAGTTGAACACCAAAATTTCTTACGAGTATGAATGCGTTATATCCTACCACAGACATTTGACTATGTTCACAGATTTATTTCACAAAGCCATCAGACCCCAGTAATTTTTAATCAGTGCTGACATGGGCAAAATGATAAGAAGTATAGTTGCTTCAATCTAAGGTAAATACAAAAGCCATGCAATAAATTCCAGAACCAATGCTAAGTTTTTGGTTACACACCCTGCAGTTTTCTGGAGCTACACAAAATACTTCTTTTATGTATAATTATTATTCTTATAATTATCACACAAATAGCAATCACTAAAGGCATAGAGATAGCAGGTGATGTGAGATCTCTTTACTCACCCCTGACCACTGAGATACCTGCTGATGTTTGTCTAACCTATTTTTAAACGTCAGCATACTTTACTTTGTCATTTTCCACAGCCTTGCTTCCAAAATGCTTCTTTTGCTTTATGAATTTATTAAGTGTATGTTCTAACCTTTCATCCAAGCCATCAGTGAGAATACTGAATATTACTGGAACAAGAAAAAAACACTTGAAGAACTCCACTAAATGGTGTGTCATTGAGAACTACTCTTTGTATATGGTTTCCAAATAATTTATGCACTCACGTAATGATTATTTATTCCAGCCCAGTTTCCCTAGCACATAAGAATAGTAATAACTTAAATATTTTGCCATACAGTCTTGTTCAAATAAAGCTGCTAATACTAGCAAATATATTTTAAGAAAAATTATATAGACTTTGAAAATAGAACCATTATGGACAGAAGACTTCAAGTGATAACACAGTCTTGCTAACAACTGATTTCACACCTATATGGCTACTTTTATGAAGTATGTGCTTTACTGAAATATTGTTCAATTTAGACTAATGGAATTGTTTCACAGCCTTTTAAAATTGAGTTTTGTTCAATGAAATGTTCCACTGAGAAAACATCAAACACATACCACTACAGTTTAGAAACAAATCAGTTGCACAACTCTAGACCACAAGATTATTGTTTACTGTTTATCTTGCAAAAGATATCTTGATCAGAAACATGCTGAACAAGACTGCTAAGACCAACAGGACCAGTCATATTGAGCTTTGCAAAGAAAAGGTTACCATTTACATTAATCTTTATGGAGATACAAGCCAATTCCACAAATACAGGAGGCACAGATCGCTCTTCTTAACCTAATTTGGATATTGGCAGACCTTTTCTACTTTTCACTCTATGATATATCTTGTTTGTGCTATCTGCACTACTCAGAAAAGTGAAATAACCTGCTCCTCAAGGTGGAAACAGAGTCCTCAGTTCCTTCTGGACTGGAGGAACTGGAGGCCAGCAGAAGTTAAAATACAACACAAAACCCACCTTCAATTAACACAAAATTTGATTTGATATTTAGGGATATACCCCACTGGATTTCCAGTGAAAGAAAAGTGAGACTGACTTTCTCTGAAAAATACATTGTGACAGAGAGACAGCAGCATAAAGAGTACACACGAATACTCCCAGCTTTGTCCAGTGGAAAAGAAGGAAATCGGATAAAGGACAGGGGAGCCAGCCTGACTGCTCATGATGTACAGCCTCCTTTCTGACTGCCAAGGCAGAGAGGAAATCCCACAAAAAAATCTGCTTTTTGCAGGAAGTCAAATGTCCTGAAGCTGAGACAAAGCAGATGTCTGCCCCCTACTGAGGACAGCTCTAGAGATTATAAATTATAGAGATTTAGGAGATTCTATCAAGAATTTTAGACATACAGATACCAGAATTACTTTTGTATTTTTGTCAAAAGGGCTAGGATTTCTGAGAGTCAAGATTTTGCTAACAGTGACAAGGAGAGAGAGACAAACTGTTCAGTCAGAAGCATAACTGAAAGTCCAGGCAGCAGCTTGCTGAGGACCAGATGAGCTGATACCTTGTTGACATGGAAAGATGTGTCATGGTGACTCCTGTCTTAAAAGATCATCATTGTTCTCTTTGCAAACCATGGCAAGCAAACCTGATAAATGTCAATATCCAACCAGAGTTATCTGGAGCCAGTCAGTGATGGCAGGAGAATTTGTGCCATGCTTGCCTAAGTGCCCAACACAAGTGGCAGGAGCAGCCACGAGAGGTGTGTGGGTGTCTGACTTGCACTCTATGCTAGAGACAGAGCCTTCAGCTTTGCAGGGTAAATGTACCGCAAGAACAAAGTGAGATGAGTCCCACACTGCCTTCTCAAAAGGAGAAACAGGAGCCTCTATTTAAACAATGCAACGTGTGTTGGCTGACAGGGGAAAATTTGTAACACTCAGTGTAATTAAGACTGCAGTTATCAAATAGACATTAATAGAAACTGCAAAACTTCCTCGTTTTAGCAAGCAGCATAAAACCTACATCTTTTAACTGACTTTAAATGTCACTGAAAGTTTGTGGGTAAAGACTAGATTACTGATAATGACATACCTCAATCTGTTTGTTCCTTGAGGTCAGATGTCTTAAGCGTTACACTGTGGGAATGCTGATCATTGCAATACTTGAATTAAATTATGAAGCCTTTGTCCTTGATGTTAGGCAAGCCTCTATCAAGATAATAATAACATTTGGAACATCATATGATGTTTTATATATATTGTGCTGTCAGATATGAAGAGGCAGTAGGAAATTAGAAAATTAGTTTGATTCTATGACTCAAACTAAGGGGGGAAAATGCAAAATTGTTCAACATTTGAACTGCTATATTATTTATGTATCTGTATACAAAAAGATCCTTATACTTCATTTAAAAAAATTAAAAGGCAAGTATTAAGTGTTAGAATATATCTAAAAGTCTTGATATAAAGTTATTGGGGATATAAGACTAAAGGGAAGTTACAATGTGCTAAATTTAAACTATACTTAATTACAATGGATAACAAAGTCTCTAAACCTTTAGAGAATTTATTTAGAAGTGTATTTTAAAATTAACAAGAATCTGGTAGTTTAACAACCACGTGAAACTGTTTTAAAAAAGTAATGTATACTTTAAACACAAGGGGGTTATAATTGAAAACAATTTTAAACCATTAAAAAAAATCCTATGTAACATGATTTAAAAATGTGAAGAACTTCCAAGGCTTTTCTGCACTGAATATGGCGGTGTATGTGATATCAGCTAGAAATGAACAGTCCAGGGGCATTACAGTACACTGCATTCTGTAGGTAAGACCTGATGGGGGTACCAAGTGATAATCCAGTTGCCAGTCCTCCAAAATACAGGCTGGCATCAAGTAACTTTTTATGGCAGTGGGTGAGTTCTGGGCTAAAGGAAGAATTTCACAGCTTTGAAGCAGTTTCCCTGGTATGTGACTGAAAATGCTTGTACTGCACTGCACAAGACAACAACTGTAGCCCCCTCTGACCTTTTTACTTTCTTCCCTTCCTTTCAGGTAATCTATACCTGGTGTTTTTCACTCCATATGTATCTTCTGTCAGCAAGAATTCTGTAATCTGAATTATATCATTCTTACAGCTGTGCAAACTTTGGCCAATTCAGTCCCTGGCTTTATCAAATCCAGTGTTATCAGCTCCAGAGAGTGTCTTGTGAGCTCCATGATGTGATGCTTTTCTGTAAAGCTTCTCCTTCTGAAGGGAGTTGTTCATGTGTGAATAGGAGTTTTCATATTTTAGTTCATTTTTCTATGCTCACAGATGAAAAGAAAAGGTGAAAATTGTGATTTTTTGGTGTTGGTAGGCTCAGAAGAATCTGAGAAAAGCCGAAGATAAAAGAGATTTCTAGAGCCTTTATTTTAAGATTACAGTGTTTTAAAGCCAGTCTCATAATCTTGGAAGGCACAATTTTTGAATATTTGGCATTTGCATGACAAGAAACATCCAAATATACTGTCTTCCAGCTTTGCTCACTGACGCAGTTCTCCTGCTCTGCCTTGCCATGATGGAGAGAAAGATTTAAGTTTGTTTGGGGGTATGCCTACACATTTACATGGCTGAAACTTGATCGTGAGCCAGCTCTTGACATACTTGCTAGAACACTTCATCTACATTCAAGCCAAACAGTGCTCATTGGTGTGGCTACGGAATGGCAGACGGTGTGAGCTGGAAACTGCAAACAACACTTCAAGGTGTTAATGAAGAACAGCCCTAATCTCTCCGCAGCTGAGCTCGGCTGCGGGAATGCTTCTGCTTTGCTTCAAGGCAAAGGCACATCCATAAACACAGCAGGGGCAGTTCAAGCGAACCCTTCTGGTTTGCGCTGAAGCTGTGAAGCTGCGAGGACAAGCTCGGGGTGGGGTGGTGCCGAGAGCTGGCAGGCATGGCGACAGCATCCCCACAACAGCCACACGTTCCGTGGGAGAGCTGGGAGCCGACAGCGTCACTGCCGCCATGCCGCATCGGTCCTGCAGGAGAAGCCTTAAAAGAACCTGGACCTCTTCAGCTTGCAGGGACTGGGTCAGCCCGCAGGTGCCTGTGACTGATTCAGGGAGCTGTTTGCTGCCAGGGTCCCAGAGAAAGGAATTTGTCCCTAAGTGCTGTTCTGCCCTGGCGTGAGCCACTGGGAGGGGAGCGCTCGGCACCAGCGGCTCTCTCTGCCACGAGGCAGGTTGGATGTCGCTGCCTCCCAGTTGAGGGGCTGGTGTGTTCCTATTAATGGGCACACTGGGACAAAGCAAATAAAAAGCCATTGCACAATCACTGAATACCAGCTGGAATTGGCTAATCAATTGTTTGCCAGCAGGACATACCAGCTCCCTGTACTGTCTCAAAGCAGTAACTCCTGCCTGGGCTTCCAGCAGCATGGAGGAAGTGAGCTGAAGCCCAAATCAGTAACCCTGCCCTGAAATGGATTGGAAGCTCTTTCACCTCTCTGGGTGTTTTTCAGGGCTGTAACACACTGATGGCTTGAGACAACCCAAACCCCCAAGATTTTTCTTCTCTCTAACAACTGAAGTCTCTTAATTTTTTACTGAATACCTGTGAGCATCTGGTTCCTGACAGCAAACTCTAGAGCATGCAGAACAGTCCATAGCCCTTTACTATGTGGAATAGGAGGGGTACAGAGTAGGGGAACAGGAGACAGAAAGGTCTCCCATACACGCCTCTCCCATTCCTTTCCATTAACTGCATTAACTGGCCAAGCTCTATCCTAATTTTATTTTTTTAAACATCTTTTTGCTTACTGTCCCAGAAGTTCATTGCTCTGATGACTACAAATTTTTTTTTCCTAATTTGAAGCCTGCATTTTCATGATCAATTTATAACCATGATGTCTGTGTTTACAATACGGATAGTTTCTGGTTTTTTGGGTGTGCACTTCTTGGAGGTGGTTAGAGAGACTGTGTTCATAATCTCTTTCTCAAATTTCCTTTTATTAGGTTAAGTCAACATCTGTTAGCATCCTCTTCCCTCTTGGCTTTCCTGTTCTTTCCCTAGCTTGCCTCTCAGTGTCTTCTACTTTTTGATTTAATCTTACACATGAGTGATGAGACTTTATCCTAAAAAGTTCTGTTTAGGAGACTGGTTGACAGAGTCCCTTGGAAGGCAGTCATGAAGGGCAAAGGAATCCAGGAAGGCTGGACATTCTTCAAAAAAAAAAAACATCTTAAAGGTGCAGGTGCATCCCCACATGTCAAAAGATAAGCTGTCAGGAAAGAAAAGAGAGCTTTGGTTGGCACACAGGAGAAAATGAAAAGTCTTTAATCCTTAGAAGATGGGGCAGAGAACTCCAGATCACTACAGGGATCTTGTGAAGTTATGTAGACAGAAAATTATAAGGGCCCAAACCCAACTAGGACTTAACCTGGCTACAGCTATAAAAGACAATAAAAATGCTTCTTAAGGAGAAACTCCATCTTTTACTGGATGTGGAGTGAAATATAGCCACAAAGTATGAGGAAAAGGCCAGGGTACTTAATGTCTTTGCCTCAGTCTTTAATAGAAAGACCCGTGGTTCCCAGGGTACTCAGACCCCTGAGCTGCAAGACAGGGATAGAGAGCAGAATGAAGCCCCTATAATCCAAGGGGAAATTGCTAGTGACCTGCTACACCCCTTAGACAGACCCAAGTCTATGGGCTGGATGGGATCCATTAAAAGATACTTGGAAGTGTTGGCAGAAGTGCTCATCAAGTCACTTTTCATCATTTATCACCAGTTCTGGTTTACCAGCGAGGTCCCAGATGGCTGGAAGTTGGCAAATGTGACATCCATCTACAAGAAGGATCGAAAGGAGAATCCAGGGACCTTGTTAGCGTAACCTCGGTCCCAGGGCAGGTCATGGACCAGGTCATCTTGAGTGCCTGTACATGCCATATGGCACGTACAGGACAACCAGGGGATCAGACCCAGACACAGTGGCTTTGTAAAAGGCAGGTCTTGCTTAACCAAATTGGTCTTCTTCCATGGCAAGATGCCCTGCTTAGTGGATGAGGAGAAGTCTGTGCTTGTTGTCTATCTGGACTTTGACACCATTTCCCACAGCATTCTCCTAGAGAAACTGGCTGCTCCTAGCTTGGACAGGAGTTCCTGCAATGTTCACTGTGTTAAAAACTGGTTGGATGGCTGGGCCCAGAGTGGTGGTGAATGGAGCTCATCCAGCTGGTGGCCAGTCACAAGTCCTGGTATTCCTCAAGACTCAGTGTTGGAGCCCGTCCTGTTAAATATCTTTATTGATGTTCTGGAGGAGGGCATAAAGCGCATCCTCAGTCAGTTTGTACATGACACCAGGCTTGGTGGGAATGTTGATCTGCTAGAGGGCAGGAAGGCTCTGCAGAGGGATCTGGACAGGTTGGACCAGTGGTATGAGGTTCAACAAAGCCAAGTGCCAGATCTTGCACAGCCCCATGCAGGGCTACAGGCTGGGGAACAGTAGCTGGAAGGTGGCCTGGCAGAAAAGGACCTGGGGGTGCTGGTCAACAGCAGCTGAACACGAGCCAGCTGTGCCCAGGTGGCCAAGCAGGCTGATGGCATCCTGGCCTGGATCAGCAACGGTGTTGCCAGCAGGAGCAGGGCAGGGATTGTCCCCCTGTATTCAGTACTGGTGAGGCCACACCTTGAGTGCTGTGTTCGGTTTTGGGTCCCTTAATATAAGAACTACATTGAGGTGTTGGAGCGTGTCCAGAGAAGGGCAACAGAGCTGATGAAGGATCTGGTGCACAGGTCCTGTGAAGAGTGGCTGAGGGAGCTGGGGTTGTTTAGCCTGGAGAAAAAGAGGCCCATGGGGACCTCATCACTCGATTCAACTCCTTGAAAGGAGGTTGTAGCCAGGTGGGGTGAGTCTGTGCTCCCAAGTAACAAGGGACAGGACAAAAGGAAACAGCCTCAAGTTGTACCAGAGGAGGTTTGGATGAGACATGAGGAAAAATTTGTTTATGAAAA
Organism: Nicator chloris; assembly: GCA_013400495.1. Lineage (NCBI taxonomy): Eukaryota > Metazoa > Chordata > Aves > Passeriformes > Pycnonotidae > Nicator > Nicator chloris. The sequence continues at coordinate 18,643 of WAAE01018269.1, read as the reverse complement.
GGGTTGTCAAGCACTGGAAGAAGCTTCCCAATGAAGTGGTTGAGTCCTCATCCCTGGAGGTATTTAAAAGACATGTAGAACTGGTCCTTAGGGACGTGGTTTAGTGGTGGACTTGGCAGTGCTGGATTAATGGTTGGACTTGATGAACTTAAAGGCCTTTTTCCAACCTAAGTGATTCTGTGATTAAGACACTGATAACTTCACTTTCTCTGCTGGAGTTGCCTTGCTTGATATGTCGTAAGGCAGCATTTCAGCTTTTTCTTTTTTAACACAACTGCACCAATGGCTCAGAAATATCTCACAACTAATAAACACACTTTTTTATTCTCCCTTGTTTTGCTGTCTCCAAAAAGTAATTGTAGAAACTTTATTTACTTCATTGAATGCCCAGCTTCATATTTGTACTACTAAATTTTATTGTGATCTTGCAGCATCTCCTTTGGATGAAAGATACCCACCTATCTACAGTTGCTACAGTTTTGTCAATCTGCAGAATAAATGTGTTTCCTCTGTGCACTCTGATAATAATTGTATCTTCTGCCTGGCCTTAGCCATGTACTGGAGACCATTAGCCTGCTCCCCCACATGCCCTTCACAGCTCTCACTTTGTAGTGGAAATACTGTTTCCAATTGCTGCACAGCAGGAATTACGTCCCTGGTGAATTAGAAATGCATGAATAGCCAGGAAAGGTGAACCTTACAAAATGGAGCTTCTCTTAAAGATCCTAAAAATTGCTTGAAAATATCAGTCTACATTTAAATGGAATTAATTATATTTAGCTTTAATAATGACTTAAATAGTCTTATTTTAGGTCCCAGTTAGGATTTGTCATTACTTGTGGTTTGTCTGGTGACTTCAGCTGCTATTGATCAGAAAGTCAGTCACTTCAGTCTGATTCTGTCTTGTTGGGCCTGGAACTAAAAATATTTTGGCAACTTAATTAAAATTTATAAATTATGTAAAGAGAATGCCTCTTACTTCCATGCTCTTGTTATTCTATAAATGTCTCTGTATTGATGGTAGATCAGTCCAGCATTAAATAAGCAGAAGATAATCTTCCTGTAGGTCATTTTGTTTCAGATCATTAACTCCATTTTCTAGTCAGCTGCCTCTCTGCAAATTCTAAAAACATTGACTCAATCTACATCAGTGTTACTGCTCCTTCATTTCAGTTACTCCAATCAAATGCCACAACATATAAAAAATACTTCAGATAATCATTATGGCACAAGGGCTCCAGAGCACTGCCAAAGCTATTCACCTGTCCAAGACTACAGGCTGCTTTGTTCTCCCAATGACTTACTATTAAATCCATCCTGGCAGGTTAACTGGATGAACTGTTAAACAGTTGGGTTTTATTTTAACTTTCTCTCATATTACATTTTAGACTTTTTGGCATGCTTAAATCTGTCTCTTAAAAAAATAAAAATTGTAATATGCCTCTTAACAAAAAACAAGGGGACTAGCTCTGTATAAATAATTATCACAATCAGCAAAAACTTATTATATTACCAGTGCCTGATCCCATCTTCTGTTTCTGAACTCTTCATACCAAGAAACATCTCCATCACCATTATTCTCCATTAGCTCTGACAAAGACTGATCTGTGTTTAAACAGAGGTAGTTGCATTCTCTTGATACCTCTGCTTTTAAAATAATCTCTTTTGCACATGTCCACTTCTAAAATCTTGTGAAGTTCCATTGTTATCAGGCATTCAAAATTAGGACCTTCAAATCTTTAGTTTTATCAAGTGTAGGACTGTCAATGGACACTATTTTTTTCAAGAAATAGGGAAAAGAAATTCAACTTCAGTTGTGAAGAGACAATTTTTTTTTTCTAAAAAAAACCAATCACTAGAGCTAGAGTCGGCTTCTCAGCTCCACCACAGACCACACAATCCACAGAAAGTTATCCATCAGAATCTGTCAGCTGGGGAATGCAGCCTGCTCTGGATGCCAAGGATCTCCAGAAAACACAGCCAAATTAATATAATTCCTGTTCACCAAAGGATTTAAATGAGAAACATTCTTGAAAATTACTACAGTATCTTCTTACTGTAACTACCACATTTCTGAAGAGATCTGACATTATAGAAATCATGAAATACATTAGCAAGTTGTTTGAGATAGAGAAGATAGAGAAACTTCAGAGGATAATTGGTTTCCGATCAGATTCAACTGCCAAGAATATTAAGTTAAAAAGTAATGTGAAGATTCTTAATGCTACTTTGAAGAAATATTCTGTTTCTTGTTTTGAACAAAAAATTATCACAGAGGAAAATTCTTTTACTGTAACCAAAACTTTCAATAGGCACAGCAATAGCAGGTATTGCAATAGAAGGTTTTTAAGATATACAAAAAAGAACAATCTATTTCAATACCAAGCCAGAACTAACAAAAAAAAAAAAAAGTAAAATATTGTAAATAACTTAGTATCTATTAGGTTGGGCTCCTTGGTTCAAATCACTAACAAAAAAATCTTGCTATCATTATTTCTTTAGTAATTCTGCTAAAATGAATAGGTATGTATTTTTTTCTCTAATTGCAGAACATATTTCCTCAGTGATCCAAATACTTGGGAAAAGGTCTGCACTGCAGAGAACAAATGCATCTGAAGTAACTATGTACAATAAAAGGAAGATAATTGAGTGAGAAGGCTTAATCAATCCACAGAAAACTTCATGCCCACAGCTACTTTGGTTATCAAATTCTTACATATGTTGGTATAAGATTGTTAAAATGCAATATTCAGCTAAATTATATACTTCGTATATTTCTTGTACAGTTACAGCCTAGGAAAATTGAGTCTGGTGTCTTTAAATACCATTCTTTGGAGATTCCTAGGAATGTAGAGGACTTTCCAAATGTAGTTTTGGGTTTGTTTTTTTTTATTTTGCAAGTGCAGTGCTGCCAAATATTTTTAACACTAAATAAATGCTATTTCAGCTGTATTTGAGCAGTAATAGTGGTAGCTAATGGCCTATTCAGTTAATCCCAGTTATTCACTCCCTGGAAATGCCTCAGAATATAATAAATGTTTTGTTTTCATTGTGGACTCATAAATTACAGGCATTATATAACACCCATGATATATAACCTATCTGTATGAATACAAACTGAACCCAAAATCACTCCCCTAAAGTATTTCTAGTATTTGGAACCTCCAAAGAAAGAAATATGCTGTTGTTATCTATGGAGCTACTAAAATAGCACTAAAAGCAGGGTAAGGAATGGTTGTAAAGAACATTCTGGTTTAACTAAAATGTGGCTATTTGTCATCCATTTGCAGAGGTCTGAAATAGCTATTACAGAATATTTTTTAAACAAAAAAAATAAGAAATACGCTCAAATAGCTGAACCACAGAGATCCTTCCCTAAAGGAAAAAAGGGCTGCAGATGTAGGGTTTCAATCTGCCCAAAGGAGACAGAATAACCACAAAGTCTTCACTCTGAGACCAATGCTCTCATCAGGTTTTGTATCAATATAAGATTTATCTTGTTCACCTCTTTTTAATATTTATATAGGTTGAAGAAGTTCCTGCCAGTCTTAGCTCTGCTTTGTTCACTGCTCAGGAGAGATTATATGTATTATGCTGCACGTTGATAACCTGTCCCCAGGGTAGTGTGAGATATATATCTATCTCTATCTATATCTCTATCTCTATCTCTGTCTATCTCTATCTCTATCTATATCATATATATCTATATCTCCAATACAAGTTGGTTCTATCTCATTGCTCTGTTGTTGCCATTATACTGATGAGACACAGAATCCCCCGTAGTTTCTTCAGGAAGTATCTTCCAGATGTATTTTAAAAAGCTGCAGAATATGTTTTAAAACAATTTTCAGCTTCTGAGGTCAGGCTGTGTTTTTCAGCTGCAATTGCTTTGCAGAAAGGATTAGATTGTAGGTCATAAAAATATCCCCCTGGTTACTTCAAGGAGTGAAGACAACCTTTGAAACAGTCTTCTGTTGGCTTCCTGGATGAAAGAACTCCTTCATGGAAGCATACAAAAACTCAGAAGACTTTCAAAATTAGAATATGGACAAAGTTTGGTATTAAACACCTCTTTTAATTCTCCTGGAGAAAAAGACACTCAAGTATTCGCTGAAGAAGTAATTTGGCAGGCCATAAAAGACATAGGAGGGTGTTCTAGTTTCAACTTCAGTTTTGTAGAACTTTTTAGAATTTTTAGAATTTAGCGATGAAAAGGAAATCAAACCAAAGTGATTATAAAATGAGAGATTTCATTATTCCTAGGAAGGAAGGAGCAGACCAATGCTAGAGAAGCACAGGGAATGCAGCCACAGCCAGCTTCAGAGACTAATCAAGGACACCCTCAGGCAAAGGTAATCCAGAGGGGGAAAGGGTTCAAAAGACAGGACTAGTTTACAGAAGGGGAGCATTCAAGCACAGCAGCAAATTAACCCAGTGCACAGTAAGTGAGCAGTATGCTATACCAGGAGATAATTAATTACCTTAGAGCCCCAAAGGATTAATTTAAGAAGTATCAGTAAGTACACATGCTGGGAGAACTGCAAAGAATTCACCATGCAAACATGCAGGGAAAAGAAAGATAGATAAACACAAGAAAAATCCTGCAAAAGTGTTAGAAAAAGAAACGTAGCATTGAACAACCTTGCTAGTTCAAAGGAAACTTTGCCAGTGAGAATACTTCTGCCATCACCTGCAGCTCAGCAGCGATCAGTTTAGCACCTGAGCATTGCCTTTGGTGGCTGAAATGTCAGTGACCAATATTCTGTGACAGGGACAGGCAGAGAAAAGTCTGACACCATTCTACTACATAACTTCTGCTTGTTATCAGTCATAAAAAGGTCTTCCATGAGGTTTCTCAAAACAAGCTAGTTGTAAATCTGATGCCTTGCATATTTGACGATCTCACACTTTGGTGATAAAGGAGATTTGTAACATCTGATATGACACATTAAACTGGGTGAGGTTGCAAGCCGTTTACAAGATTGGATTAGAACCCACCATAATTGCAGTAATTTGGATAAATGTTCTGAAATTAATGCATTAGATCCACAATGAGAAGAGCAAATTACCATAGAAAGATCTGAAGGGAGTTACAGTGGTCTATAAGCAAACCCTAAGTCAGGACACTATCCACTAGCAGAAAAAGGGAGCCCGATATATAGAGTATATATATATCTATATATATATATATATCAGAGTAATACTGTGAGCGAATCAAGTAATTATTTTTCCCCTACGAGCAGTGGCAAGGCCCCGACTGCATTACTATATCCAGCTCTGCCTACTGGGCTGTTGAGGGAAAGAGACAGCTGGATGGAGTCCAGGTAAAAGCCACAAAAAATTGATAACAGATGTAGAAGAATGGAAGGTTGAAAGAAATAGATTGTTTAGTCTAGAAAGAGTGAAGACTAAGGGAAGACATGATAACACGTTTGAAATATGTAAAAGTTTGTTATGAGAAGAGGCTGACAGCTAATTGTTCTCCATGTTCATCATGCAGAAGACAAGACTTAGTATGCAGTTGTGGAGAAAAGCTTTCTAGCACCAGGCCAGTCAGCCAGACAGCAGGTTATCTACAGGTATTGCATGTAACGGTGTCACAAGAAGCGATGGCAGTGGCTGAGACAAACCCATGTGGAGATAAGAAGTGTGCTTGGTTCTCCCTGAAAGCAGGCACATAGCCCAGCTGATCCCATGTGAGAACCTGTCCAGCCTTATGCTCAGCCACAGAAACCAGGCACAGATCAGAGCTGTCCATCAAAGAGACTAAATACTATGATGCAAATGTCATTTGTCTCAAGATGCTTGCCAGGAAGGATGGAGTCTGCAGGACAAGGGATGAATCTCTCAAATCCATTTAGCTGGTTAATTCCATTGACTGGGAGTAGCAGAGAGCACCCACTCAGTCACCACTGGATGCTCTTCTACTTGTTTAACATGCTCATGCTCAGTCGTACCTTTACTCCACCTTTGCTGTCGATAGCCCTTTCCAGTGGTTTCCAGGAGTATGATCATAGGAGTGGTTTATCCACAGGGTTCAGGTATACACTGCTGTGGGGCCACTGGAGGAATGAGTTAGTGAATGTGTTAGAATGAGCTCAGCAGGACTTAAAAGCAATAGGCAGGGCTGAGGCTGCAGTGACGCCTGGCTGGTCCAGGGACCAGGCTGGTCACCAAGGCTGTACCTAGACAAGGCAAATGGCATGCTGAGGAAAAGGGTGACACACCAAGAGCTTGCACCATAGAGATTCCCACTATGGGGGTCCCGCTGGCAGCCACCAGCATCAAATCTCTGCCAGGGAGAACAAGCTGTGCAAGGTCACTGCATTGCAGGGGGCAGCCATCCCAGCCACCAACGGGGCTGCTGTTCCCAGCTGGTTGAGAAAATAGGATCAAAAACCCCAGTACGACAGCGAGAGGGAAAGACCAGCTTCACTGTGGGAACATTTGGAGTGAGGCCCACAAGTTTTGCTGCTTTTAGAAGAGCTGAGGAGTAGAGATTAGGGAGAAAGATAGTGAAGGGTCCTATCCCTCACAGAAGGGCAAGCCTGAGTGTGCAGACACTCAAGTGGCTTCACCTCTACACTGCTGCATTCACGATGGGTCTCTTACTATTATTAATTTTTTTGTTGTTGCTGTTGTTAAGAAGCATAGACTTTAACTGACAGTAACTGGAATTTTCAAAAACAAAACCCTCATGTAAACTGGCAAGTGGGGCTCATTGACTCACAGAGGGAGAAGCCGCATGGCCAGCAGGAGCAGTTTGGGTGTGCTGGGTCCTGCACACTGCTGCCAGGCCCCTCCACGGGTTTTCCCCTGTACTGCTGTCAAACACCCTGTGCCTGACTACAGCAACCCTGGCATTAGGTGCTGTGCTTCTACTTGAAGGTGCTTTTTCTAATGGAGCAAATCCATTTTCCAAACTACAGCGGGCACAGAGTGCAGAGCGAAACATTTCCACTTCTCTTCTCTTAACCTTTAACAAAATTATCTATAAAAACAAACTACTCTCTGTTAAAATAATAAAATGGAGAGCAATGCAAACATATCCAAAGGTCTGTTCTTATGCTGAATCACATGCAAAGACCGGATAATGGACTGTGTATGTTGGAAATTCCTTCTTATATGACAATACAACTGTTGTCCTGGCAAAATCAAAATCATTGATAAATGGGATTAAACAGATCCTGTCAATTACTCAGTTGTTCCTTCTGCTTTCCTGTTAACCCTTATAGCTTTCTGAAAAGTTTCCTCATAAAGGTCATGCTTCAACCATTCTTAATGATGCTTTCCATGATTTTCCTGGTATGATGTCAAAATTGCTGCATATTACGTTAGCTTTTAATTATAAATATAGACAACTAATGAGATTGTACAATTTATAGACATCCAGTTTTGATTTTTTTTAATGGCCCCTGTAGGGAAAAAAAAGTAAAAGAAATAGTACAATACCGACAAAGAAATCTTTGCAATGAAACATCCTGATTACTCCCTTTTTATTTTCCAAATGTAAGGAAGTAGCATTAACATTTCATTGTCTAATGCCCTTTGAAATGAATTTAAATTTAATAGTTGTTTCCACCCCTAACTGTTTTGGGAGTGGGGAAGAGGGTCAGAAGGAGCACTTGTAATTACAGAAATGACCACAAAAGCAACACTCAAAAGACTTATTTCCTCCTTTGATTCCACAGTCACTCCACAGCCTCTGCAGACCCTATTTGCATGGCTAAGCATGACTTATGAAGTAAAATAAATCTGAAGGTGACTTCTCTATCAAGTGATGTAACTAAGTGAGATATCATCAATTTCCAGAAAATGCTTGCTTTCCTTCATTTTGTAAGATTGCCCTATTGGGCACCTGCTTCAGTCTCACCATGGAATGGCAGCACCAGCTAAGTGCTATGAATGTAGTAGATATTCTTCTTTCTGCTATGCTTCATGCCATCTTTAGATTGTTGCGTGTTGAACAATTATTACAGACATTTATGGCAGCATAAACTCTGAAGAAACTATGCCAAATAGGGACTAAGGATACAGAAAATAATCGTGAGCCTCCAAGGACAGAAGAGTTGTCTGTGACTTCCTAGTTACATGAAAGCATCCTTGTCTTTGTTTAACAGTTCAGTCAAAATCTCCCTGAAAGCATACAGATTGTTAAAGGAAAAGGCATCACGAAACTTCCCATTACCAGTAGTAGCAGCAGGGCCCAAATCTGTTCCCAGCACTTCTGTTATGAAACCAAACACACATAGGCAAGAACGTTCCTCATCTACCAGGTCATACTCAGAACAAATAAAACAAAGGATTGGGGAAAAAAAAGGCAAGTTCTGTCATCGTCACTTTATCAAAAATAAAAAACCAAAATGCTGAGACATAAAGCAAATTGTCCACTATCACATAAAGCCTACAGTAAGCCACGAGATCCTTACTTTAGAGCACACAATCCAACTTTCATTAAACTATAATTAATATAATGGATCCTATTCCCATGAATTAGTTGTTTATATAAGATGGGATGTTAACACACATAGAAATTCCTCATTCCTCTGACTTTTCTGAAATTGTATCATTGATGTGTTTGTACAAGAGCTCTAGATCCTCTCCAACAAGTAAAGCAAGGACACTTCTCATCTGGAACAAGGAATGCATAGCATGGAAACAGGAGCATGCTAGTCAAAATGCTCAGGTGATTAGATACGATAAGGAGAAGAAGCTGCAATGAGAAATCAAGGTTTATGGAAGTTAATACAGTACTTTCCTCTGATCTCCACAAAAGAAGCAGAAGAAAGAAGGAATTTACAGACAATCTGCAGGCACAATAGTTGTCACCATAAAATTCCATATTTCATGACTTTATTGGTTTATTTTACACGTATCCTAGCATGAGAGCTTGAAGGATAAAGTAGCACATTTTTACAACTGACCATGATTCAAAAAAAAAAAATACAGCCTTTTTCGGGATTGTACTTAACTATTCAAAGTCAAAACCTTTGGACACAAATTAAGTCCTGGCTTAAGCACCTTGAGAAATAAGGTGATGGTGTGGGCAAGAGCTGGGCGGCTCTAGGAAAAAAGAGAAGCTTGAACATAAGAGATATTCCACCCAGTGGGAAGAGACAGGATAATCCAACATGAAAGACTATGGAAGTGCATATTTATAAGCACCCACAGAATGCTTATTCTGTGTTAATCTAATCCTAGCTAGGTTGATTTCAGCACAATTACCAAGAACCATCAAACATTTTGATTCAAAATTTACTTTCCAAGTGCAATTCCATCAGGATTTACACCTGCCTGCTGGGAAACAATATTTGTGTCTTTGAGACCTTGTGCTTTTATGTAGTGAATCATGCTCAGGGTGAACAGATGCCTCAAAGGAAGGGAATGATGGACTTGGGTAACCTCTGAGATTAAAATTATTATTTTACTTTTATTACTGAAGGCCAGATTGCTGTGTCTTGTAATTGATTACTTTCCATAGTTATACAATTATAAGCTAAAAAGACCCAATAAAGTTAGAAGCATTTGTTTCCTGTGATGAAAAAGAAAGATATTTCACAAACAAACTGTTACTCTCACTTCCTACAAAACAAAAATAATCTATTATGGGAGAGAAGACCTCTTTTAATGTGATGACACAACGATTTTTGGATGCAACTTCAAGACAGCTTTATTTTGTATGGCAACTTCCATAAAAAATATATTTTTGTTTGAGCCTTATGTTTAAACAGTGCAAGTAATTTAATAATACAGTTTCAATGTTCATATAAAATAAAAGCAGATAAGGAGACAAATCAAGGATGCATAGCTATTTACATCTATATCTTGACTGTCCAACAGGGACTTAATACTGCTGTAAATTTTAGTCTGTTCAAAAGAGTCAAGCTGAATATCATACTGGACTAAAAGCAGTCAGATATCTGGAAGACTGCAATTGAAACTTCAAGGATCTTGGTGACAAAATATTAATTTATATCTGGGTTTATGGACACTCATTTGTAGTTATTGAAATATGGTTTAATAATCAGTAAAACTTCACTAAAATGTGTCTCAGTTAAAACCTTGCAGCCTGGGAAAAATACTTGTTTTTTGAAACCCTAATTAAAAGCCAAGGAAGGTATCTCACAGTGCTAATGAAAAATATATCATCTGCTTCTATCAAAAATGTGAAGTGCCAATGAAAGCAGATGGGAGGAAGGAGAATGTTAATTAATTATTTGTGAAAGATATCACACAGAATATTTCAGAGAATTAAACTCCTTTACGTGAATTATTTTGAAATTCATGAAAGCGTATTAACGCCATCAAGTAAGAGCTTGCTGGTGGAAGGGTATTTTCTGTGTAATATGTCCTTAACTTTCAATATGAAACTTTGGGAAATCAGCCCAGTTTCAAGAAATGTCGGTTTTTAAAATACATTTGAATAACATTTCACATTCTAGGATTTAAAAAAATGGTTTCATTAGAAAAAACAGAGTAATCTCACACGCTCATCTACCTTGAACCACAATGTCAGGAAGTTAAAAAACTAGGAAACAGAAACATGAACTGAACAAAGGACAAACTAAATGTGTATTTTAAAATATTAGACTGTAAAACTTGTCACTGCTTTATCAATTGTGCTTACAATCAAGTAACCAAATAGTCAAGTTTGCATAAGCGTTGTTATATTGTTTTCTGTCTCTCCAGTTTTGCCTTATTTGTTCCTTTTCCTTTAGGCACTAATGCAATGATGCTCCCACATGTGCTTTAAATGTAAGCACATCCAGTTATTCTAAACAGGCTAATCATATTTTATGTGCTTTGCTGGATTAGTATCTAGATTTTTAAATTTCACGACAATCATAAAATAGAGTGGTAAATCAATGGGGGAAGCAATTCAATCCACTTTTCAAAGTATTGATGAGAAATCAAAAGCATTTATCATAACAGTTAAAGCACTGCTGAGTGTGTACATTACACACTCAGCACCACTACCAGCACCATGCTCCAACCAATGCCTTCTCCCAGGACAGCACACAAACCAAACAAGGGTGACAGCTGCTGAGCAGCTCCATCCACAGCACGGGCACATGGAGCACAGGTGCTCCTCCTGGTGCTGGGGCCTGACACAGGGGCCTGGAAACCTGGTAGGGAACCTGTCCAGCATTTACAGTGGCAGCATAAAACATGGAAACTCAAACGTACCCTTAGAAGGATTGTTTAAGTTGAAACTAGTTTAATTTTTATTTTCAAGTTGTTTAAATCAGAAGAAAAAGATAATATTACGATAATTTATTTAATCTAGATTTCCATTTGTAATTTTTGTTGGTTTTTTTTCTCTCTGTAGCTGGGTTTACTCTTATTAAAATGACCACCTAAACATTCTGATCGAGAATTAAATAGAACCATTATATTTTTTGATGAGAGAATATAGTATATCAACATGAATGTGTTTAGCAATGATACAGTTTAATATAAATTCAAATTTTGATTTCTTATAAAGAGAATTATAGATATTATGTATCTTATTTTCAGAGCGACCATTTTTAGTTATCTTCAATTCTCACCCTTTTGAGTCTATTTGCAGTCATAATTTGCAAACAATATTTGAAGACCTAATCAAATTTCCTTTTGTTTTGCAGTCACACAATGCAGTTTGTCTTTTGCTTTATATGTGCAACATGGTTTTCTTTGGTACATCTACAAGTATTCCTTTATCTGCCATGTGAGCAGAGTGAAAGCCCATCCATCTCCTTATTGCCCTGACTCTGCTGTGGAGAGCAACCATTATGCTCCCATTATGAACGTGCCTGCTGTGTTTCTCCACCCAAGCCACTCCCCTTGCCACCTCTCCAGTTACCATTCACTGAACATTCAAATGAAGCTTCTCTTTCATCTCACCAGGACATGGATAGGCTGAGCTAGAAATCTGGAAGCTGGGAGACTTTTCTTTCTCCCCGCTGTGAGAAGAAAGCAGAAGTGGAGCTCTTTACAGGTGAAGGGACCACATGAGATTTACTGACATGCCCTCTGTAAGATGGTGGCCAGCTGATAAAGGAGTGACAGAATCCAAGACAGACAAGTGACAACATGAGGTTACGAACAACACATGCTGCCCTTGGCTCCACACACAGGGAGACCAGACCCGAGGTTCGTGCTGGACCTACTGAGCTACCCCAATAAAAGTAATTCAAGTAGCAATCAAACAGCTTAACTTCTACAGAATCAAATCTGGGTATTGCTATGTGAAAACCACTCTGACCCTTCTTCACACAACCGATTCTAACAAGAGAAAAAGGACTTACTGAAGTTTCTTTCTTTGCTGATATAAATAAAACTGAAAAAAAAGGCCTCTCGTACTGTTTGGGACAAATGAGGATTTCTGTTATCAGATGCTATGAAAAAATCTATTAGCTTGTTTTCTTTTTAAGCAGCGGTTTCTAAAAACAGCTTACTGAATCTGTGTTTGAAAAACTTCATGTCCATGTGAAAACTGAAAGGGTATTTATACTGTAAAAGCCCCCAAATGAAACCAGGTTTGCCTTTACTTCCTTCCTTTAATTCACAGTACAGAACATAATTTAATCCATACTCTGTACCTGCAGAGAATACTACAATCACAGTGGTTTTGAACAGAGTGAAAAGATATTCACTGTAGTATGGGGAGGAAAAAAAAAAGAAACGAAAACTTCAGAGAAGAACCAGGAGAGATCTTAATAAAGAGATGAATAAAAAGTTAGTCACTCACGAAGAAGGTTATCATATGACAATCTCTAGCCTTCTGACATTTCCTTTCACATTTCAACACTGTAAGACTAAACCTCCGGTTTCCTCTTAATGCACTGAGTACGAATCCACATGAGAAAACCGAAATACAAAATCCAACTAGTGTACAACAGAGGGTACAACAGAGGGTGAAAACTACCCCAGTGAGCATCTCCACACAGGAATTGTACAGAAAGCAGTGCACTGAGGCACAACAGTGAATGACTCTGAGAATTATATTGAAGATCTACAGCACCTCACCTGTACAGGCCTTAAGGCAGCAGCTCTCTGGTTTCCACAGAGCCCCACCAGAGTGGGCTGAGAAGAAACAGCCGCGACTAGGCAGGTGCTGGGCACCCTCTGCTGGTTTCACAGCAGCAAGTCACCAGGCTTGGGAAATAAATATAATGAAGTGCAAGCAAAATCCAGGTAAGAAAAAACATCTTAACTACAAGCAAGAGTAAAAAAAGAGGGATCAAAGTGTCTTTCAAAAATTAAAAGAAATAAATACCTGCAAAACTTTTCAGACTTCAACTCAGCTTTCTCAGCTGTTTCTCGTTATAGTTTCTATCAAACTAAGAAAGACGCTCTACTCTCATAAACAAAGCATTCAGCATTTCTTGCATTGAAAATCACGTTTTTCCCCTTTAAGATAACTTTTATCAACATCATGGCTAGCAATAAGTTCTCCTTCGTTTACAAGGCTCCTCCTGAGTATTGACAGGGTTACATGCGACCCTTCATGGTCTGCAAAGCTGACAAACAAAACTCTTGCACATTTGAAATTACCAAAAGCAAAACAAAATACCAAAGTATAACAGTGTTAACTCAGCAGCAGCCAGCTAGTTAGGCACCAATTCGACATCATAAGCAAGTGAAGACATATATAAATCCCAGTAAATTCGCTTAACATCCCTCACAAATCCTTCAGTTTCACAGTTTTTCCAAACCACAGTAATCTACCTTGGTCACTGCTGACACTTCTAAAAACATTTTCAACCAGTACCTAAGTATTAAAGAATAAATTAAAAATAGTAGTAAGTAGTAAGTATTAAAAATGTTGCAAATGCAACACTTGCACATTTGTGGGAGGAGTTGCTATACAGTTCAATTTTCACAAAAAGGTGTTCTCTCAAAAGAAAAATCCTACAAAACTCTGACACTTGACAACTTGCTACTTCCTATGGATTTAGTTACAAAAGTGTTCACCATTTTAGAATGCAGAATAAAACATGATACTAATAACCACAGGTAAGCTGATTGAGCTTCAAAGATCTCTCCTTTTCTTGCCTACAACCCACTCCTTAGTCCCACTTGAAGAGTTTTCTCAGTTCCTGTGCTGTTGGCTGCTCATTTTTGCATCCTCCTCTAAGTCCATTAGGTTGTGATACATTCAGATGGAAATAAATGCAGAAAACATCATTTTTGAAGGAAGAAAGTTAATAAAGTACTAATGCGTTTTGTCAAGGAGCACACTGTACACAGAATCAATGTACAGGTACACAGGATACAAAATATAAAGGTAAAAGAATAAAAAGAAACGAATTCAATTTTCTTTTTCTGCACTCTATACAGCCAGAAAATATATGTTCTTTTATAGAAATACCATGATCCAAGAAATAATTGTTAAATTTTTTAAATTTTTCACCACTAGAAAACAACAAATTTAATGGCACTCTGATGCAGAGCACAGAATCCTCACCATATCCATGAGTAGGGGGTATGAACACCTCTCACCACTTTTGCATTCATCCAGTTCTATTTTATGGAGGAGAGAATTAAATAGTGGAAAAGCAATAGCGTTGTTCTCAAAGAAGCAACAGAAAAAGGCACACGTGAAAGGGCGTGTTTGCCATGTTACAGACAAGACCTAGTGTGGTGTTACAAAAATGTAACACCACAACGTAGCAATTCCTGTACTCCACAGGTGGCAGCAGAGTTTAGGGCTCTGCTTGGTATTTCCAGTGTTCAGAACAAACATGGCAGAAGTGGCCACCCTTCACAAAAGGCACAACCAGCTGCTGACTGCAATTCATGTAAGGTCCCTGAGCACCAGTACAGATGATAATTAACAAGGGGAGCAACTCATCCAGCTGCTATTCTTGTCTTCCTAAATCCAGAGACTTCAAAGAAGGGTTCAAAAACTGGATAAGGTATCCTGGAAAGGCAGCCTAATTCTTTTTGCATGCTCCTCTCACTGCACACAGCCTGAGAAGGTGCTCTTTGCAGAAAGTGTCAGCATGTTTTGGGGACACACTGGACCTTCTCTCTTAAGAAGGTGAGGAAATTGGCTGCAGTGATTGGCTAGACACCACTGCTCTATGTAGGCAGGAAAAGTATAGAGAAACAGTAAGAGTACATAGAAACTGTTCCTTCAAAACCCATCAAAACTTAACTTTCAGACTGAAGACACTGGAAACCATAGTCACCAGCTTTGAAAGACCCACTTCAAAGGGCTTCTGCCAAAGAAAAGAAATCAGAGTGAAAATAAAGACTGGGGAAGTATTTCATCACTCCAGTAGAGGTTTTGTGCCTAAAGAAAAACACTGAATTTCCTATTTCAGTGTCTTTAGAAATGCATAACAATGGCATCTGAAGGATTCAAAAGGGCACTGGAGGAGACCAAAGAATCTCGTTAGGAACAGTGATGACAATGAGATGTAGCACATTTGTGCTGGCTGTCAGCAAGCATGGTCAAGATTACATGAGGAATGGGAAAACAAATGCAGATGTAAGGTGTATTTGAGATATCAACCTAGTGAGAGTATTTTGGAAGGTCAGAACTACAAAAAGTTTCAGAATTAACTTTTGGCCTTTTCCCAGCAAGTGAGACCTTGGAGTAGGAACCACCTGCCTATAGTATGTTCAGATCCAATTCTGTTCCAGAACAACCCAAACAAGCACGTGCAGTGGTTTTATCATCTTTCATCTTTCTTGCTTGTAACTGGCTTCCCTTCAAGCAGAGTACCTGGTTCACAAATCTGATTTGGCAGTAATTATTACATCGAAAAACATAGTAACTTTAAAGACTTCTCCTATTTATAAATATTAAACATGTGACAAAGCTCAGCATAAAAAGAATACTTTGCTGACTGCTGTAGTAATACCACTGTTGTGGCTCAGGTAGAAAAGACAATCTTGATCCTGGGATGAGCCTTGTGTCTATATGGCTCAATATTATTCCACTTTCAAGCCTGTGCACCTGGCAAGACACAGCAGTGTGCCTGGACATATTTGCACTCCCTGCACTACCTCACAGCCTGAGATGAAAGGTTGTGGTTGGTATTTTTTCTAGCCAAGTGGCAGAGTACTTAAGGTTTTGCCTCTCACAGTTCACCAGCACATCATTTTCTGTAGCATAAGACTGGGAACGTTGTATTCTCTCATAACAAAATCAACCACCAACAAGACTGAACTTTTCTTATATATGCAACAATATTTTGTTTTGCTCTATTCTAAAAAAATAAGACACCAAATCGTGTAAAAAATCTGGTGTAACCAATCAAATGTTTCATAGCAAGCTAGATTTAGAACCCAAACTACAATATTTAGATTTTTAAATATTCAACTGATTTTCAGAGATGACGTGCACTTAAATCTCTATGTGAACACTCCCAAGTCTAACTCTGACTCCTCTGACAAAGCAAAGATGGAAGACAAAACAAGTATATGTCAGCTGCAGGAAGACCTTAAGTGTAGCATGCATGGCAAAAGGAAAAGTGAATACTGAAGTCTGCGTTTCCTTTCCTAGTGTAGACTGTAAATTCTCCAGTTAAGCTTTCCATAACCTTCTGAAAAATGGATATATAAACATACAGTGATAGTTCCACAGTAACAAATTCAATGCATTGCATGTTTTGGGGTATGTAGCTCAAGTCAAGGCTAGACTGTTACTGTAAGACAAGACATGTAATTTCAAAGCTGCATTCTAGAACACTTATTTGGACCCAGTTTTGAAATGTAAAAAAAAAAAAAAAAGAAAAAAGTGAGATAAAAGAACAATGGCAAAATTTCTTGAGAAGGGCAACTATGAAAATGTAATTTTTAAGTAGCTGGTTTTTAGTAAAAGCCAATCAGACGGTAACAGAGCCCATGAATTAAAATTGTTCCAGTTCTTTAGCAGACTTTTTAACCCTAAAAATGCTAGAAATATTTACAGAATTGCTTTCACAGATTTTTTCCTTTTGGATTTATGTCTATCTACTTTAATGTATCAAGATGAGAGGCATTTAGAACAAATTAATTCTCCAAGCTGGGAAAAGTGAAATTCTTCATAGCTTTCAGCCAATCTGTTGGTTAAATTTCTTCTCTCTGAGTAAGAATAATTAGAATATCTGGTGACAAGGAGAAGACTGGAAAATGAAAAATCAAGACTTTGCCATTCACTACCATGTACAAGTTGCATGGAACAGCTCCTGAGGCTGCTCTAGCTTGTGCACAATTTTTCAAGTTGCATAATAGAGACAGGATAATCTGCTAGGACGTGTAAAAAATTCTTGAACATGCTAGAACCAGACTATCATGACAAATATAATAATTTTGAATAAAATTTTTATTTCTCTTTTTTTTTTTTACATGTCATTCATTAATTCTATTCTGGTTAATACAGAAATATAAGAACTTTTCATGGAGAAGGAAATTTATTGAGGAGAGTTAAGCAGCACATTCTAAAATGAAATAAGAAAACTTTATTAACCTGGTGCATTCATTTTTTTTTAATCCTTTGAAGGAAAAAAAAAAGCTATTTAAATAAAACATAAGCTTTCAAAAAAAGCAGTATGCAGATGAAGAAAAGAAAGCTAGAGGACATAATGGATTTTGAACAAAGAACAGTGACCATGTATTAAAGGGCTGCTCAATGTGCTACAGTGAAAAGATCATTTTGGCAAGCCAGAAGGTAAGACCAATGCATTTAAACAGCTTTAATTTGCTTTCTTTCTGTCTCTATGAACTCTATGAATTTCCTAGCACAGGACTAGAAAAGTATAGTGCTTGCAAATTTTTTTCAGACATTTTATACAGTCTATTTCATCATACTCTTAGAATTCCAATAAAACCTTTATTAGGACTGCATGCTCATAAATACTTGCACAGGAAAGAGAATTTGAAAGGAAAAAAAGTTATCCCCTAGAAGGCTTTGTGTTAAAAGCAGTAGAAAAATCAAGGAAACTAGAATGGTATAATCTTCTATCATCTGCTCTTCTAAAGGCCCCTGAAAAAGAAACTGAGACACTCAAGACAGAGTTTGAAATCCTGGACCTAATGAAACAGTCATGTCCCACTGGTAAACAAGTGAGGCTCTATAGCACATGCTGGTTTAGACTAAAGCAGCATTATTATAATTCCCTAGCAATAACATGAAAGAATATAACAACTTTAATTAAGAATTTTTTTTTCTGCAGATAGCAAGAGATGCTGCAGCCAGCACTTGTCAGACTGGGATACTATTGTGAAATGCACCCTTTTAGCTACTGAGATAATTAAAAGTAATCAGTAATTATCTCTATATTAAGTAGACATTCCTCAATAGCGGTGTTTGAGATTGGTGATTCACACTATTTGGTAATCTCCCCTTTTGATTTCTGTGATAGTTTTGCCTTAAACAGCATCACTCTCAACTTCTCACTAGTGTCTGTATTACAGGGATAACATACATAGAATGTATTACTTACTGAACAGGTTACACAGGCATTAATCAGAACGTCCTCTGATTAGCATTCAGAGTGGAACTCTGAACAAGGGCAGTATTTGGACTAGGAGATAACACAACCAAGGAACACAATAACCTTGGATTTTACACCAACACTTCAGTTTAGCACATTCCCTGCAAGTGAGATAGTTCTTCATCATGCTTTTGACTGGGTTCTAAAGTGCTTACTACTTAAAGATATCCGAA
>WAAE01018266.1:100000-121551 GCA_013400495.1 Nicator chloris | reverse complement strand
CCCAGAATTAACTTAGCTCCATCCAGTGTGCTGAATTTGCTATCTCTATATAAAATACAGTGTTGCAAGCATAAATATTGATTTTTCTTTTTCCTCAGAAAAAATCTTCATTGTACTAACTGCTTATCTGTAGAATAACCTTTGCTTTCTCATAAGTCTGGTTGTGACAGACCTCTCCATTCACAGTACATAGCATAGTAATGGTAAGTGTGCATTTTTTAGAAGGCCTGTGGGATGCTTTTTTCCCCACTTAGCTTTTCTCTTATTACTCATGTGATTATTTGGATGTGAGCCAAATTACATTTCTTGTAAAAATGGGACTTTTCATTTGTGCTTACACTCCTATGCTACTACTCTGATGTATTATGCAGATGATATGCCTGCATTGCAGTAAGCCACCCTAACTGAGGCAAAAACCCCCATGTCCCTTCTAATTTTTTTTTTTTTTTTTTTTTTTTTTTTTTGACTAGTGTAATGGAGAAAGTGGCATCTGTGTATTAGCAGGAGCCCTGGCAGGCTGAGCAGCCAGAACTGGAACAGAGCAGGGTTTCACCTTTCTGTCCCTACATCTACACCAGCTTCAGTGACTGTGCTGTAGACTCACGTCAAGAATGAAAACATAAAACTTGGTGTTTCTGGATTTCCTTTTAGTTGGAAAAAAATTACTGAGAGAATGCCATTTGGCTGTATTAATAATTGATAACAGATAAATGCAGTTGTTGTAGTTCACAACTCCTGCCTTTTGCCTCACAACTCTCATGGGAGGCTTCCTCCTCCCTTTCTTCTCAGCAGCACTAACCAGACCCTTACACACCAGCATAACATTCTGGAGACTGGCTATTCCACCACTGAGGTCATGAATCATGTCTTGGCCTTTCCTGGCTTCAAGAAGGGTGCTATAAGCTTAGAACAGAATATGATCTTAATATCTTTGTGAGGAAAAAAAAAAAAAATAGAATAAAATACAACTGAAACAAAACCACCAAACCACAAGGCAGAAATTCATCAATCCCCTTTAGCAGATAAACAGCTCGGAGAATGTCTGAAGCAAGTATCTTTGATAACCCAGAAAACTACTCCCTTCTCTTAGGAATCTCAGATGCCATTGGAGCATAAGGTTCAAATGTTGGGAATCAGGTGAGGATGAAAGGAAGAGTTTTATGCTATCTCTGCCTACAGTGCAATCATGCTTTACCATCTCCCATGAGAATCCCACTCTGTTTTTAATATGTCAGTAAGTGATTCCTTTTTGCCTGAGATCTAAAGCACGGCAAGAAGTACTTAAAACATCAGGGCAAATAACAGGAGAAGGGAGAAGAGAGTAACAAAACAATAGAAAGGCATTTGCATTGGTTTTGACATCTGAAGGAAGTGTTTTGGTTACCAAGTCTGGCATCCTGCCTACTGCATATCTTAGCATTTGTCCAGTAATTCTGGAAATGGCTTGTGCTTCACAAGTTGTGGTCACATTTTTCTTTTCTGAAAGCCTGTGGACTCCATTAAAAGAAATAAAGCAACAGACAATATATCACAATTAAACTGTTCCAAGGACTAATTAATCTCAGTGTCTAAAAAGTGCATTTATTTCCAATTTGAGCTCTTTTTGCTGTCCAGCCTTTGGATATTGCTCTATCTTTTCTGGTAGGTTTGAGAGCCATTAGGAAAAGAGAAGGAGAAGAAAGCAGTAGATACAGGGATAAAAACAAATGCTATTTTGAAAATGCTAATATAAACTGGTGATCTTTAAAACTCAGATAAAAGGCTAGACTTTTTTAATGTATTCCAGCAAAAATATTTAAGTGTATTATTGTTTTAATTTCAAAGTGATCCAATACAGCCCTCAGGAAGATCCTGTTTATATTACAAGAACAACTTTAATCCTGTAAGAAAACTTCAGATTTGCAGAACCATCAGAGACACTTAGGCTTTCTCTGGCCAAGCAATGGGCTGAAAATTTCACATGGGGCCAGGACTGCAAAGATGCATTTATTTCTTGCTGTTCTGTAAAGTAGGTTTGTGAATTACATGTTAGCTTTCATTTTCCCCTGAACTTCCGAGTGCAAATACCATTTTACAATAATTACCTGAATTCATCAGTAAAACCTGTTAAGTTAGACAGATGCTCAATACACTACAAAGTTCAAGAGGTAGATGACCTTGTGAGATTCTGAACATATAGGAAAAATACAAAGGATCACACATGCTAACCATGTTTGTAGTAAGCTTTTGTGAAAATCCATGTTTACATAAATATGTATACAAACCCAGCAAGAATCACTTACATACTTTCTACACACATACCTTTGCTGTCATTCAGATACTGCTGCAGTCCTTCCAAGTATCAGAATTAATAAGTGAAAGGAAAGGAGACTGTCAATAACAGCATACAATTTAAAATTGAAAACTATATGGAAAATGCTGGGATTTGAGCTACTAATCTTCAGATTAACCCCTATGGCTCACTTGGGAGATGGTTGTAAGAAATACAAACAGCTATTACATCAGCTTTTACAAGTGCAGATGAAGCTCATGGTGGTCAAACTAAAAGCAACACACTTCAGAAACATGTAGGATTTTTTTTTTCCTGAGGATGCAGGACAGCAGATAAAATATCAGTGTTCTGTGCACAGCTTTAAAGATTAACAAATCTTGAGGTTTTTACATGTAGCTTAAGATCATGGCATACCAGACAAGCTCTTTATTTTTTTGAGCACATCCTTCAACACTAAAAGTAACGATCTCTTTGGATTGCAGTTATACATAAAAAAATGAAAATTACTGCATTAAATATGAGTAATACGTATGACCTATACCAAATTGTTATGATCACTGTAACTACTGGTGGTCATAATTTATTAATATTTATTAAAATATTAACTGACCATCGCTTAACAGGTTCTACAAAAAACACAGGCTAGTTAGTCTTGACATTTACAACTTTTGTATAAAAAGAAATTTGGTAGAGTAATTTTTCTTCTTTTAAAATTCACTTTCTTTGAATTCCAAAAATTCAAGCTAGACTAGGTAATAAACAAATTTCTTGATTATTAATAAATTACAAGTATTCTATCAATTTTAATGCATACATTTTACAGTCATTGGCTTTTATTATGGAATTTATAATATGAAAATTCTTTAAATGCAATTACTTGTAGCTTCATTTGTGGATTAGATCATCACTGGAAAGATAAAATTACAGACTAAAATCTATTTTAAAGTGCTCTGGAATAAATTTGAAGTAACTGAACAGCTGGAGTATATCTGAGCATAAAAAAATCAAAGTAGTGTATTAGTTCTACATAGAAGCAAAATTAAGGCTATAACTATTCTGATCCCACAAAACAGTACCTTGCAGAAACAGTGACAAATGCAGATACTCTCATCGTTTATCAGGCTGTTTCCCACCCCTTACATACAGGATCTATGTGTTGGCACACTCGCTCCAAAGTGGTGACCCCATCATCATGGCCATGAAGAAGATACCAAAAGTAGTTGCAGAAATGGGAGTATGCAAAGATTACTTCTGTAAAGCATGAGGAGAAAAGTGAGTGGAATATGTAGAATTTTTACCCAAGAACACAAAACATGATCTGTCCTGTGTCACTTAGAACAACAGAAAGATGGGATGGAAAATATCTTAAGTGAATTAAGGGAACACAGCTGGGACAACTTACAGTTTTGGCAAGATAAAAATTTATTTCCCTGTATTTCTCAAATCTGGATATAGTCTGGATAACTTCAGTAATAGAATTAGTAATTTGGTAAAAAAGCCACTATATTATATAAATTGTGATTTTCTTTCTTTACATGCAATAATGTAAATATTTAGCATTAAGAACAGGAATACCCCAAAAGATTAATTCAGAATTATTTATTAGAAATGTGCAGGTGGAGTATGAAAAACAATTCTTGGGAACTCCAATTCTTGGAGTATGGAAAACAATTCTTGTGAACATTTCAATATTTGATATTATATTGAAAAAAAAACCCAGTTTCTTGAAAACAGTTCTTATTTAGGAATTTGAGGAGAAGTTTTGAAAATCAGATGATGAACACCCTACTTTCTGCAGTCAGATCTCCATGGCTTTTAGCCCCTTCCTAGGAACTTATTCCCATTATTTCTGACAAGACTGATTTAAGCAAATGTACTTTCTTGAATAGCACTGGGTCCACAGCATCAGCTGTGTGTACGTCCACCGTATGTGGCCCTGGTTGCTGAGGTGAGTAGCTCTGGTGCCAACTTGTTCTGCAGCAGAGCAGTCCAGTGTGGTGCCCAGAGGGTTCCCAAATTGGTAGAACTTCGTCTGGAACCCAGAGAAATGCCAGGAGCCCACAGCTCACAAAAGCTGTCAGGACTTGGCAGGGCCAGGAGCAATGGTGGCCAGGCCCCTACACAGATAAAAGAAGCCCCTGGGGAGTGCTGGTGACCAGCACTGCATTGCCAGCAGGGTGGACAGACAGGCCTAATATTACAGAATCACAGAATCACTAGGTTGGAAGAGACTTCCAAGATCATTGAGTCCAACCCAGTCCTAACACCTCAACTAAACCATGGCACCAAGTACCATATCCAATCTTTTTTTAAACACATTCAGGGATGATGACTCCACCACCTCCCCAGACAGACTATTCCAGTACTTTATCACTCTTTCTGTAAAAATTTTTTTCTTAATATCCAACCTATATTTCCCTTGGTACAGCTTAAGACTGTGTCCTCTCACTCTGTAGTTGCTGCCCACAGAAAGAGACCAACCCTCACAGGACTACAGCCGCCTTTCAGGGAGTTGTAGAGAGTGATAAGGTCACCTCTGAGTCTCCTTTTCTGCAGGAGAAACAACCCCAGCTCCCTCAGTTGTTCCTCACAGGACTTGTGCTCCAAGCCCCTCACCAGCCTCGTTACCTCTTCTGGACGTGCTCAAGCGTCTCAACGTCCTTCCTAAACTGAGGGACAGAGCTGGACACAGCACTCAGTGTCCTCCCTAAACTGAGGGCCCAGAACTGGACACAGCACTCAGTGTCCTTCCTAAACTGAGGGCCCAGAACTGGACACAGCACTCAGTGTCCTCCCTAAACTGAGGGACAGAGCTGGACACAGCACTCAGTGTCCTTCCTAAACTGAGGGACAGAGCTGGACACAGCACTCAGTGTCCTTCCTAAACTGAGGGGCCAGAACTGGACACAGCACTCAGTGTCCTTCCTAAACTGAGGGCCAGAACTGGACACAGCACTCAGTGTCCTTCCTAAACTGAGGGGCCCAGAGCTGGACACAGCACTCAAGGTGTGGCCTCATGAGCGCCGAGTACATGGTCGGGGCAGTCAGCAGGACATGGTGAGGCAGTTTAGGCAGCAGCTGGCACAGAAGGGATGCATGAAGGGCACTGAAATCCAGGCAGCTCCACCAGGGAGCAGCAGAGTCCCCCCCGGCAGAAGCCACTGAGAGAGCGCCGGTGGGGACATGCTGCTACCCTGGTGCCAGCTGGAGCTGTGCCCAGCTCTGATGCCAGAATGGATGGCAAGAGTGAGCAGCCCTGTGGGGGTGCACCCACATGGAGGAGCTCCTCCACTCAATGCCAGAGGAGAAGGTCAGTAGGCTGAGAAGTATCAGGGGAAAGACAAACAGCTGGAATTGCACCTTGCCTTCCCTGGGAAGGGCCTGACAGACTGACAGTTTGCATGATATGGAGCATTCCCTGTCCCCTCGCTGCATGGCGGAACACAAGTTAAGGGGTTGGGGGCAGTGGTGACAAGTGCTGCCTGATGCAGCAGGTGCATCTCCTCTGAGGCTGCTCTACCTCCCCAGGGGCCCATAACAGGTAGGAGGCTCTGCAAGGGGAACTGAACAATGACAGGAACAATGGCTCCTGCAGTGTGGATGTGTCCCAGAGGTTGTTACCTTATGACCCATGTCAAAACTGCTTCCAATAAAGAAAAAATGATGGGTCACTGTCATAGAAGGCTCTCTACCAGGAGAAACAGAAGAATCAATACGCAGTCTGGACCTACTTAGAGAAGTTTGTGCCTCCCTGGTGTGTGGGTTAAAGATGTGAAAGGAAAACTTCCTATCCTGGAATGGCCCTCAGGTTATTCTGGATTTTTCAAATGGGCAGTGATAAGTGGCAACAAGAATGCTGAGGACAAAAAAGAGAGCTTTCAGGTCTTTGGGACAACTAGTTAAGGTATCAAGACCACAGTTGCAGAGAATGTTGAAGGAAGACATGGATAGAGCCAGGAGAATAACATCTGGCTTTCAATTTAGTGTTATTGGCAGAATTTTGGAGTTTTGATCGCGTGACACCAAGCCTGCTGGCAACAGAAAGGGTATACCTCTCTCAAAGGAGGAAGGACACAGGAGTTAGTAGTGCTCATTGAGACAGCTTTAACCTAAATTTTAAGGGGGAAGGGGATAAAATCAGGATCACTGGAGATAAGCCTGGGGGTGGCATGACAGTGTTTGAGGGATGGTGTGCTAGTGAGGTCCTTCAGTCTGGTTTCTTGGCAGATGTAGGGGATGAGACCACAAGGATGAAAGGCTTATTGATGTGCCAGAAACCATAGAAGAGTCTGAGAACAGTCATCCAGGAATTAGGGCTTCTTCCCCTGAAAAAGGCAGTGGGTTCAACTGAAGTGCATTTAGACCAATTCACACAGCATAGGCAACTAACAGGAGAAACTGGAAGCTATTGCGCAGCAGAAAAATTAAGACATAGTTGTCATCATGGAGACATTGTGTGATGAGTCACACAACTGGAATGCTGCAATGGATGGCTATTAATTCCTCATAAAGGATAAGCATGCAAGGGGAGGCACTGGGGTAGCCCTCTGCGTCAGGAGTGTTTTGATTGTCTAGAGCCTAATGATGGTGGGGACAGGGTTGAGTGTTTCTGGGTAGGAATCAGGGGGAAGGCCAGCAAGGAGTTAGCATGGTGGGAGTCTGCTACAGGCCTCCCAACCAAGATGAAAGGGCAGATGAAATATTCTACAGGCAGATGCAAGAAGTCTCAGAATCGCTGGCATGTGTTCTCATTGGGGACTTCAACTAGATCAAATCATTGGCCAACACTATGAGGTTCAACAAGGCAAAGTGCTGGGTCTTGCACTTCAACCACAACACCCCCATACAATGCCATGGGCTTGGGGAAGAGCGTCTGGAAAGTTGCCTGGCTGGAAACGACCTGGAAGTGTTGGTCAACAGCCAGCTGAACATGAGCTGGCTGTGTGCCCAGGTGACATCCTGGCTGGCATCAGAAATGCTGTGGCCAGCAGGATTAGGGCAGCGATTGTCTTGTACTCAGCACTGGTGAGGCCACACTTTGAATCCCGGGTTTAGTTTTGGGCTTCTCACTACGTGAGGGACATTGAGGTGCTGGAGCATGTCCCGAGAAGGGCAACAAAGCAGATGAAGGGTCTAGAGAATAAATCAGATGAGCAGCAGCTGAGGGAGCTAGGACTGTTTATCCTAGAGAAAAAGAGGCTCAGGGAGACCTTATGGATCTCAACAACTACCTGAAAAGAGGGTCGAGTGAGTTGGGGGTTGGTTTCTTCTCCCAGGCAACATGTGACAGGACAAGAGGAAATGGCCTCAAGTTACATCTCGGGAGATTTAGGTTGTACATTTGAAAAACTTTCCTCATGGAAAGAGCTGTCAGGCGTGCTCAAAGAAGTGCTAGAGTCACCATGCCTAGAGGTATTTAAAAGGTGTGTCAATGTGGCACATAGGGACATGATTTAGTGGTGGACTCAGTAGTGCTGGGTTAATGGTTGGACCCAATGATCTTAAAAGTCTTTCCAATCTAAACATTTCTATGATTCTGTCATTCTAATGTGAGACTGACTAACTTGTTAAAATGGAAATTAAGGCTTATTCCATGCAGTCTTGCACAGTGGTCTTTGTTTGCTTTTCTAATGAATACCTATGAGGTCAGAACATGTCATTTTTGGCTGACCTTGCCCTGTTGGGTTACACAGGTGTGTAAAAGATAGCCACTAGCACACGCAGGATTAGGGATGCTTACTGAAACTCCTGATTACTTGCTTGACTCACATGGAAAACCAGTCTGTATTTTTTCTGATTAAAGCATCAGAAAATTCCACTTCAGTGGTGTGTAAAATTTTTATAAACTCCATTCTGAAACAACATTATCATTATGGTAGTCAGACTGTAAAAGATTGGCTAAATGTGCTCAGCTGTATTTCCCTTTTTTTTTTCCATCCTTCTAAATATCTTCATATAATTGTCTTTCTTATTCTATATTTTTATCTAACTCTTTGCATTACAAATATGCCTTTGTATACATGTGTAAAGATGCTCCAACAACCCCAGAATCCTTTCTGTGCACATGAAGTACAGATTATTAATATGCCCACGAGGATGAATATCACTGCACTTAAAATTGTTCCTTTAAATTTACTATTAAGGTTAACATTACATCGTTTAATGAAGGAGCAAAGCTATTACGTTTTTCAGACCAAGTTTCAAAAGTATTCAATATACTGCATGTTTACAAGGGAACAGAAAAAGGCTTTGGAATATGAATGTAATCTCTACAAAGACCCAACTGTTTCTTGTTTATGACAAAGGAGTAAATAATCCATTGATCTGGCAGCAGGGCACCTGCCTTACCAACCGACTCTGTATCAGTGGTCCCTGAACCCTCATTATTTTTCCTCAATTAAAGTTCATGGTCTCCTAAAGTCTGTGCTGAGCAGATGTACAACTGTTCTTGACTGCTGAACACAGAAGAATCACAAATTTAGAAAACTACTGCCATTTCATAGACGCTAGAAGTGCATCATTTGTTGTGGTGCAGAAACATTATAAACAATATGTCTCTTTTATAGTCTGCTAAGCCCTCTCACTACAGAAAAGAATATTAAAGTTCAAAAACTGTCACATAAGCAGCGCATTATGAATACTGTAATGTATTTTTTTTATGATTCAAATAATGCTTACTGAAATGAAAAAATAAAGTCCTCTGAGGGGTATAATGTAAAAAATGTGACTTATATTTACTTAGAATTAGAGAAAATTGATGTATGAGCAAAATCAAACTGGAATCAATGATCTGAAGAGAAATTCAAAATATAATAACTGATAAATCACCAAAAGCAGAATTAAAGTTATGTTTGCTGTATTATCACTTTAGTTCTTTGTAATTGCTTCTTTTGCAGAAATAGGGAAGTCCAGAGAAATAATCAAAAGGGTAATACTACTTGCAATTATAATGCAGCAAGACTCTACCTGCAAAATTCAACTGAAAGATACACATTTCACAAGAAATAGCCTTTTAACTGAAGGCTTAAGTATTGTAACATATGAAGAGACCACATTACATACATATTCCCTATAGTGTGTAGTGTTATACACTAGAAAGAAAATCACTTCTCAGTAAGGCATGGGGAGATGCTCATTTCCAGCACCAATCAGCTTAAGAAGCAAACGAAACCTGCATTTGGAGGGGACAGTTGAAAGTTCATACATAGCATTTGTCAGTCTGTCTCCAGCACGATTCCAGCACAGCTCTGTTGCCACAGTATGTGCTGGATTCAGTGCAGCAGATTGTGAGTCTTTAGGTCAGAGTATGTGCTTGAAGCATCAATAGCTACACCTGTCATTTTAGTTTTTTCTGGGAAGAATATGTTATTGTTAACACTGCAACATGCGTTAGCCACAATCTGACTTTGAGGCTGGGCACTGAATTTTTAAAGAGTCAGTTAAAATATTACCATTCATGATGAGGTGGGGAGTGTTTTCTGTAATGCCTGATGGAGATACTGCCACTAAGGTGAGGGATGTAAGCCTGTTTGTAGTTGGAGCTTGGCTTAACTGATTTAGGTTCTTCTGTGAGACTGTACACCAGTGTTTGTAAAATGAAAAATGCAGAAAAAGGACTTGAGAAGGGAGGGAATTATTAAGGAACTCATTGTTCAGCCAAAATTACAGAAAATATTACTGGCTGCAATCTTATTAGTAGAGGTTGTTTTCTCTTTTCGGCTTTCACAACTCCCAACTTCTCCTGGCTTATTTTCACAAATATTTTGCAGAAAGATACTTAATCTAATGAAACTGCCACCCGGCAGCTCACTTTAAACTACTCATGCTGAACTGATGATTCAATCATTACGGTGT
Organism: Nicator chloris; assembly: GCA_013400495.1. Taxonomy (NCBI): domain Eukaryota; kingdom Metazoa; phylum Chordata; class Aves; order Passeriformes; family Pycnonotidae; genus Nicator; species Nicator chloris. The sequence continues at coordinate 111,425 of WAAE01018266.1, read as the reverse complement.
TTGTTGAGGATGTAAGCACCTTTGGACAAAAGGTGATGTTGGTATTTTGAGTGACTCAGAAATTAACAAAGGTAAGTACTGCTGTGCACTGGGGGATCAGTTAGCTGTGAATGGGCTTTTCTTGAATTCAATGCCAAATGGACGTCACACATTTGCATGCAAAGCTAAGCATGTTTTACTTCACAGAATAAATGGCAGAATTGCCAGGCAGTTCCAGCCTTTTACTAGAAGGAATAAAAGTAAGCATGCAATATGAATTTTTTGTTTGTACAGTACATGCCAGGATATGGGCATGATAGTGGTGATAATGGTAGGCATTTAGTGGGTGATAATGTAACTTGCAAAGAAACACGTATTAATAAATTACTTGTTAAGCCTAAAAGACCATGCTAATACATAAGTACTTTCTTGCCTCAAATAGATTTGTGTACATACACGATATACCCATGAACTATACAGAGAAAAACAGAGGTAGAACACAGACCATTTCACTCTAGCAGTACAGATGCAGTTATGAGGATTAGGAGACGGTCTTTATTAGACAACAGAAGCTGAAGGCTTTCTTGTTGCATTGATATCAGGTATGATTCTAATGGGAAACAGGGTCAAACACCAGTAAAATTATTAAGCTCTGACACCAGTGCAGTTACAGTGCCTGTGAAGTAATTCTCGTGACTCACTCTGCCTGCCAGAGAGCTGCTGTGTCCTACTGCATTTCTCCATCCTCACCCATCTCCCGGAGGAGGGGTGAGGATACCAAAACAGCCTCTTAGCTGGCAGCAGGCCACGTTTCCCTTGCCTCTGCAGAGCTGATGGCAGCAGCTTCCCAGCGGTGCCAGAGCAAACAGGGCTGATGGCTCCCGGGAGGCAGCAGGGACCAGCAAGCAGCAGTGCTGGAACTGGACCTCTATCACTGGTTTGGGAAAAAGAACCAAGGGTCTCAGTCCCACAAGCTCTGCCTTGCCATGGAGCATTTCTTTACCAGATGGTGAAATCCGCAGGGACAGGCTTCAGCTTTCCACCAAAATTGGATAAGCTCAAAAGCAATGAACTTGTCAGAGGAAAAATAAATCCAGTGCACTCCTTTCAAAAAGCCCCCCCTTTCACTGACTTCCTGTCTGAAAACATTACTGATATCACATGCTGTGGTACTTAGACAATTTTGGAGGCACAGGACTGGCTGAGGATCAAAAGTTGGACACATCCGTGCAGCTCTTGTGCTCTGCAGGAGTGGGTGCTGCCACACCTGCTGTTTTGCTGAATTATTCATCTCTCTGTGCTAGCAGAAAGGCAAAAGCCAACACTTCCTGAACTTAGGGAATAGAGACAATGGATGAAAAACAAATTTTATAGCTTCTCTGCAGCCTGTTCTACCTTTCCTCAGGAAGTGTACAAAAGAATCAATTGTTTTGCAAATCAGTGCTTACACTTGCAGATGTGGAAAGAGGCCATCATTGTTGCCAGCAGCATTTGGTGGTTCCTGGAAAGCATGAAGCCCTAACAATGTGCTCCAAAAAGCTCGCAGACACTTAAGTATTAATACAGACTTTCTCTCTGCTATTCCTTTGCTCAAAGTATGAACTATATTTGATGGGCCAGTCCTTTGTGGAACTGGCCTAAGATCTCCATGCTAACAGAGCCCTTTGAACATTTTGTATTATTAATACATTAAATTCTACACCCATTCTTTTCCGAGCAAAGCCTCTAGAAACTCAGCTTGTTTCAGATCTTCCTGTCACATGCAGTATCCTTTTCTTTAAAATGCACTGCAGCATCTCTGTGCTGGAAACTATTAAAAATATTAACTATATTAATGGAATTAATATAATTATGATATATAACTATATTTAAAACTATCCCCAAGTGTCACCATAGTGATCAAAAATACCTTCTCTTGAAGCATCACTGGATTCACAAACCCTTGGGCTGACTTTTCTCTGCATGTGTAACAAGACAGAAGTAGATGTTCAAAAACAATTTACTTTATTTTTATGTCTATTTAAATATAGTTCTCATTTCTAAGACTCTGTTTCTTTTAGTATGCCCAAAAATCGAGTATAGTGGTATGTCAGTATAAATGTATCAAATGGTTTTGAAATTGAAAAGACTCAGATTTGAAATGTGCCAACTTCCAGACTCAGCTTTAGTTTCACATGACACAAACTATTATTAAGGTTAATAATAAAAAAAAAAAATTTAGATACAAGTTCTCAAGGATTTTATCTCATTTTGCTGTCAAGTGGAAGAAATGAAGGCTAGATCCTACCCTGAAAATTACAGAAGTGGTGGGGTATTTTGAGACTCATTGGTCTCATGTACTTTCTATGCTATCTGGTCTGGCACTAGAAAACTTGCTTTCAAATCCTGTCCTAAATTTGAGTGATGGCAGGTCAGGTATGGTTCTTGATGAGGTGCAGAGTTTGCTCTGATTACCTCAGTAATTACTTTTTAATATTATTAAACTTTTTTACATGAAGTAATTTCTCTCCTGATTGATCCACAAAGCTCAGGTCAAAGGCCATCTAATTATAAAAAGTTACAGATCCATCTTCTTCGTTTGAAATATACCTCTTGGTCAAGAGCTGAAGCAAAGTTCATAATCACACTGCAACTCTCAGAGCATTCTAAATCATTTAAAAGCAAAATATAGATAAATAATTTATTTGTTGATAAAACAGTAGAAAGAATTCCTTCCCTCACTGCAAAACCAAAGAAAAATCCTTTTTTTGAGGCCTTGGTTATAAATATAAGATAACAGGAGCATAGAAATTATTTCACTTATGCTTTAACAGTGGTTAATAAATCAAGATTGCATATTAAAGTATACATTGACACTCTAAACCTTAGCATAATATTTAATTAAGCAAACTACTTCTCTGATCTTTGTATTTCTAAGCAGGGTCCAAAGTCTGTTCTACTACTAGTGAAACCATCATAGACCTGAACCAATAGTTTCTTTCCTCAAGGCATGGAAGAAATACAGTGAGCAAAGGGCATTGGAAGTAAAAATTGTGGACAAATTGAGGCTAAATGATCTATGGATCATGTTCTTCTTTTATCTTGCAGTGTTGGTTAGCTAAGGAACTTGTTGCAGATCTGTTAGAGGCTACTGGTCAGGCAGAAATACACAGGCTGCCATTGGGCCAGTTTGCAATCCATGAATTCAGCCTACATTAACTGCTTCCCTATAATATATAAATGTTTTATTCTTGTTGCACGTAAAAAATAATATTTCTAAATGGATTATCAATAATGATGCACCAAAATGAAGCTGTGTCTAGCAACTGGGCCCAGCTGAAAACAGTGTTAGCATAAGTGCATGAACTTCAGTGAACCCTGTGAGATAAGGGAGTATCTCAGCCCTAAGACAGAGGAGTAACTTTGGCATAACAAGCTGTTAACCACTGTTCATGTCAGATGAGCCGATGAATAGAAATGGATATTCATATAATCATAGAATGCTCTGTGTTGGAAGATACCTTAGAGATGCCCAGCCATCTGCAGGGCACCTTCCACTAGACCAGGCTGCTCAAAGCCCCATGCAGCCGTGCCTTGAACAGTTCAGGGATGGGGCATCCGCAGCTTCTCTGGGTAATCTGTTCCAGTGTTTCACAACCCCCAAATAAAGAATTTCTGCCTGATTTATAAACCTACCCTCTTTAAATGTAAAGCCATTACCTTTGTCCTACCATTACAGGCTCTTGTAGAAAGTGCCTCTGCAGCTCTCTTGTAAGCCCCTTTGTGTATGGGAAGGCGCTCTAAGGAGACGTCTCCACTGAGCCTTCTTTTCTCCAGACTGAGCAACCCCAACTCTCCCAGCCTCAGAGAAGGGGTGCTCCAACCTTCTGGTCATGACCCACCTCTGGACCCTCTCCAATAGTTCCAAAGGTCCCCAGAGCTGGACACAGAACTCCAGGTGGGTCTTATGAGAGCAGAGCAGAAGGGGGAGAATCCCTTCCCTCACCCTGCTGGCCACGCTGCTTTTGATGCAGCTCAGGATGTGGCTGGTTTTCTGGGTTGCAAGTGCACAGTGACAGGTCATGTCAAGCTTCTCATCAACCAACATCCTCAAGTGCTTCTCCTCAAGGCTGCTCTCAGTTCTCTTCCTACCTTAAAACTGGGGACATCCCTTGGAGAGAGGTCCCTGCTAACCCCTCAGCTTTTGGACACTGTTGTCTCCCTCCATGGAAAAAGAAAATGGCATCATTTGTAAAAAATGCATGTATCTGTGATTAAAAGTGTTTTGGTATCCAGGTCCATTTAGCCTGAACAGTGCTTTGGTCCTGAACTGCTAGACTATGTGGGTAAATCAGACCTCTCCCAGTCAGCTGTTTACTTCGTGTATTTAACTAAGCCCTAAAAAGATAATCTCTGTGTTTTCAGTGATCTAGTTCAGTAACTGAAATTAATATGAAAATTGACAGGTAAGACATATAAAAACAAAATAAATACATTTTAAGAGAAATATATTTTAAGAGAAAACCTAAATAGATATTTTTTTAAACCAGTTTGTGACTGGGCAATGATAATGTATGATGTGAAGTACAAGGATTTGTAAGAAATCACTTTCTTTTCACTAACGTTACCCCACTAATATATTTAACATAGACATTTACATGCTTTGCATTTTAAGTGCCTCTGAAATTCAAGCACCAAGCCTGCACATTTCAGCAGCACCATCAGATGTAATGAGTTATGGTACTATCGGCATGTTGATAAGCTATAGCCCAAAGAAGAACAAGAAGGAAGTATAAAAAATATGGCCAGAGGATGGGATAAAATTATCAGCGAGTGTGTTTTCCTGTTTGGTTTTAATCTACATTTAATTAAATTCTTATCTTCTGTGTACTTATGGTCGCATTTGAATGGCGAGACTGCATTCATTATGAATGGTAAAACTTAACTCGGAGAACATTTCATGTGGCTTCTTTAAAAAAAAGGAAAAGGAAAAATACTGTCTTTATTCTTTACACTTAGGTCTTTTTAAAGAAGGGTTAAGTTACTTTAGGCTCAAATGCCGTTCTGCACTTAACCTTTAGGTTAACTGATTTCTAAAGTTGTTCTTTAATTTTATATTTTTTTAAAATATATAATTTGGAAATGTTAATATCAAAATTTTTGTTGAATATAGTCAGGGATTGGGGAGTAATGAAACATGCTAAAGTGTTTCCTTCATTTTTAAGACCAGAAAATGCTAAGAGAAAATTTTCACTACTAACAACAAATATGTGTGTTGGGCTGCATTCAGAATCACTTATAGCCATCAATTTCTCTGAAATAAAAAAAAAAACAACAAACCAAAAAAACCAAAAAAACAATGACTTTTGAGAATTGTCGTTTGTATTATTGTTTTTTTCTGTTTTCCAGATCCTTGGGCTGACCATGCAGTCCTCCTGGGGCAAAATCCAGCTTTAATTTTGTGTAAATTAGAAGGGCAGAATTGGGTACTTTGTTTTCCTTATTAGTTTCAAAGGTATTTTGGTGGCAGAGGACAAGTGAGATCAGAAATGATACTACCGGCACAAAAATAATATCTAGGCTAAATTATTAAAAGATATAATAAAGTGAAACAAAACGGAAAGCCTTCTGCATGTCCTTATCAGTCACTACAGCAACTACTGCACCATATATATTTTAAAACATTCCATTTATCTATCATTTTCAAGGAGATGCTATCTGGCAATGCAAAATCATATGACACTGTGTCAGAAATAGCCCTGTGACTTTTATATTGCATACATTTATTTTCTTTCTTTGAAGGGCCTATCCATATGACACTTTAAAGGCATCCGAGAGGTACAATGCATTCACACAAACCCAAGCCCTACCAAAATGAAACCTCCTCCAATTAAACATATTCCTGCAGTACTGAATACTCATTTTCCTGAGCTAACCTCCACAAAAGCCCTTGAAAACCGATCAGCTTTGAAGTGTGGGTTGATAATTAACAAATATCGGGAGCTACTGCAGGTAGAATGTTTCAGGGTCAAAAGTTCTACTAGGAAAATGAAAACATTGGCACCAGAAAGTAATTGTTTTCTTGCTCATTTGGTTATTGATTTTCAACTCCCTCTTCTCCCAGAAGTTTGGATTTTACATATCTTTCCTTCGTCTTTACCCCATTCTTCAAGTATTATACTACTACTAATAGATACAGGCAAGGGGGAAAGGCAGAAAGGAAAGGAAAAGCAAGAGAGAAATGTTAAGATTATAACTTGTACAGATTTTTGTTCAATGTCTTTTTAGAGCCCACTGGATCTAAGTTGTGCTATGAACGGTGAGTTTTGCTAGATAAAGGGCCAGCCAAAGTCTGAGTTAGCGGACAGCTCTGTAGCTTTATGCTGCAGTTTCTCATACAACATATTGCCATGCTGTGATTGTTCAGGCTCAGAAACAGAAGTAACTCTAGCAAAGCCCTGATCCAAGAGAAAATGTTGCAATCATTTCACTAGACAAATACAATAAAGCAAAATTAAAAGCTCCCTCACTCCAGCATCTACCATTAAGCTTTAATAAAGATTCTGAGATTGATAACTGAGCCATGTATCTTCTGTCATCATTGTTGGGAGAAATGTTATTGTCACTTCTTTCACCTGTATCCAACCGTATATTGATGTTACCAGAATCTGTCTTTCTTTAGTGTTTGCCAGCTAATTCAGAACTAAGCCACAATTTAAGCTGAAGTAAATCACTTCAGCGCATCTGTCGGATCAGTTTGGAGAGACAACACAGTCCTGGCTTAATCCTTTAAACACTGAGATGTGTAACTACGACACTGAAAGAAGGGAAGGTGGCTGTCCCACATTTCCTCTTCTTACTCAGATCTGAGGTAAACTGAAATCACAGTCTCAAACATCTGTCTCTGCAACAGGATTATCAGACTTGGGCTGACACTTATCCCAATTTAAGTGCCTCAGATACATGCCTAAATTTAGGGGGAATCTAGACTGTAGAGCATGGCACAGTTGCCATTCAGGAGACATCACACAACACTTTTTCCCCCTGTCTGTTCAGATGGAATTGTGTCCTTCTGCAGGGGAGAGGTGAAGCTATTTGGGAGACACAGCAAAAGAAGTACAGGAGAAAAATACCCTTTCTTAGAAGAATAAGTCAATCACTACTCTTGGATTTAGAAACCATATTAATGTGGTCACTTTCCTATGCATTTCATGTAATTTCCAAGCATCTCTTCTGGTATGGTGTGAGAGCTCTGGGAAGGTGTGCTGCCAAAACCTGCTAAAAACATGATTTGCAACACTGCCTGTAAATATATTTTATTGGTATTAGCTGTGTCAGGATAAAAATACAACTCGTCTTGGAAAAAAAAAAGGTATATATAGCCAGCTAATCAATTGCATAACTTTTCTAAAAATGTCTTCAGCATGATGACATTAGGCAACTGTGAACCTGTTAGCTTCCAGCTCTGCTGTCAGTGCTATGATATAATGAATGCCAGCATGGTGTTCCAGTCAGCTACTGCCACCTGCTCCGCTTTGGAAAAAGAAGTCTCTTTTTTTGGCAGCCATCAGATGTCATACCCAGTGCCCACTGGCAAGAACAATGACTTTTTGCCATGGTCTCCTTCACTTAAGAAAGTCTTAAAAAGAGGCCTAGTGGAGAGGGAAGATGAAAGTGCTGCGGTGCAGGGGTAGAGGACCTCAAATGGGACAGGCACAGTAGTAGTCCCTGGACATGAGATGCTCAGGGAGAAGGCTGATTCAGAAAAGGATCCATCTATCTTACTGCTCACAGAGGACTGTGGCCCTGGTTCTGAGTGGATCTCCAGTAAACTGCAGACTTACTCTAGGCAGAAAAGCAATTCCCATTTTGCACCAGTTCAATGCCTGGATGGGGGCTCCATCCTCTTCCTATCTGTCTACATGTATGCCTGAATGTGTGTAGGATAGCACTGCGTCCCTGGACTCACCCAGATGAAGTCACCACGGCAAACTGAGGCATGCAGGAGGCTGTCTCTATCTCTGACACTGCTCTGTGACACCACAGGCACTGCACAAGGGCAGAGACATGGCCCAAGAGGGCAGGGGGAAAAGAACAACCTTATTTCTCTTTCCCCACGTTGCTGACTAGACTTACCTGACTGGTAGGATTCATACTTTGTCTTAGCCCTAAGATGCAGAGAAACTGAATTTACTCAACTGAGAGGGTTATCTGTTGATTAATGAAAGTCCAGTGTGATGGAATATTGTCCTAATCACATTGCACACTGACCAAATACTGCTATAAATGAAGGGGAAAGAGCATTTGCTTTCTTAATGGCTACAGCAACTGGGCTTTAGATTGGCAATTTTAGCAGTATTATGCTAAACTAACACACACGCATCTACCATAAGCCTAATGCACTGATTTTAATAGGTAATGCCAGCATTAAACGCTGCTCTATCTTGGGACAAGCCTGTTGTATTTATGTTTTTCTAATGTGCACAAGCATTTACATGAACTGCATTCTTACTTCACAGGGATTTTTGCTGGAGTAAGAGGCACAGATTTGCACAGTGTATTTCAGAGTGTACGTATAAAGGAAAACAAAAGGAGAGAAATTATAGTATTCATACTGCTTGTGAACAAAAGCATGACTGTAATTCATGAAAAGTGAAGCAGTGAGTTATGACAAACCTGCCCTCACAAGACAACAGTGATGACAAAGCATACAAACCCAGACACATACCACATTCTGGAATTCCTTGCAAACTCTAAGCCTGCAGTTTGTTTTGACGCAAGCCTTGACTTCTGTAGCCAAAAAAACCTGACTTTCTGTTGTATTAAAGTAAAATAAAAACAATTAGTGTTCCATTCATTTTATCTGGTGTTCAAATGATCACAAATCCATGAATTCTGTTGCTGCATAAAGAAACAACATTTCTTTAGTATAGACTGCCATTAAGGCTGGTTTTTGTAATGTCGGGTTTCTGTATTTCATAGGCATTTGGGTGAGGGGGGAAGCGTTCTTTGAATTATAAGGCTGAGACTTTTCCTCTGTTTATGACTCTCATAACAAAAATGTTTTAAAATACTAAAACAAAAAACAGTGCCACATGCTATGGAGACTTGGTGAAATCAACCACTGACAGCATCCTACTATGGTCCTGGTCCTACGACTTCTCACATTTGCTGTCTTATTCAGCACTGTCATCATTTTAGCACATCTGATTATGACTCTTTCTAATAGGAATCATCAACCTGGAATCAAGCTGACAAGGTTTTGCGAGGCTGTCTTTTCCATTGCTAAGGATTCATCTTGTTCAGAGATCTTTATGTTTTTTAATTTAAAAAGCATTAACTAACACATCTGAATGGTTTATGTATATGCACTAAAGCATGTGAATTATTTCTGACAATTGTTAGCCTCCTGCTTAATATCTAGAACATAAATAAAAGTTGCCTTATTTAACTTTGAACTAATTTATCTGTAAAGGACAGATCCTGCTTTTCTCTCCAGTCTTGCTGAGTTAAATTTCGGTGTTGGAGCGAGGCGTGATCAGGTGTCAGAAAGGCCAAACTGCAATGAACTACAGTGATGACTTCACTCTTCCACAGACACACACTGACATGCTGGATATTGGCAAGTTCTTCACAAATTTTACATTTTTACAAAAAATGTTTTTCTTGAAGAAAAATAATAATAATAAAAAAATCTATGCCCAGAGGACATGTGAAAGGTCTATAAATGTATTTGCTTCCATTCTCTTTTGGTGGCTGAGGCAGGGTCATCTCCTGCTAGGCCTCCAGGAATCCACAGTCCCTGGGCACAGAGCCACCAATCTGCTGGTGTCCCCACACAGCGTCGAGCACTGCAGTGGATCTGTCTCATCAGCAACTTGACCTGCTGCAGATTCAGCTTCTGTGGGGTTACATGGGTTTATATGGACTGTATAAGTTTATATGGGCTTCTCCTGTATATGGGCTGGCTGAAGAGAAATGTCTCTCCCCTTTTATTCAAGGAGCTCAATAGCCTGAGCCCAGTCCAAATCACCTGGGTTTCACACTGAAGACTGAAGGCAACACCTCAGGCACATAGGACTTCCAGTAAGTGGGTTAAATGCTTCCTGGAAGCAAATCTGAGACATAAAGCAAACTCCCACAGTGAACCGGGTGAGTACCATCCTTGCCACACCTTGCCACAAGCAGAGGCTCAGCTGCAGTCTTCAGGATAAATACATGGCACTATTTACATTCTGAAGTCTCTCCCCAAACAAACCTTGTATCAAAACTACACCCAGCAGTGCAGAAATACTAAGAAGAAAACAGGAAAAATCAAGTATGCAAGCAGATACTAGTCATATTAGTGAGTACTGGAAAGCACTCGAAAGCCACGTGTGAAGGGTCTGACATCAGAGTGGGATCCCACATCGGGCTGCATAAGGCAGTCGTTCATGCCCTCCATTTTCTGCCAAGGCCCCTAATCTGCACCAATCACAGTTGTTTGTTCATGTATGACTGCTTCTTATCTTTTACCACGTGCAGTACCATAAATATACCTATTTTGGACAACATACAGTGCTTGATATTTAGTTTGTCCCAAAACACATGATGCCCTGCATGGGATCATGATCTAGAATGTGCAAGCAAAATTTCTCTTCTACTGCAGCAAAGATGTTGGGCGCCACAAGTAAATCCATAAAACTTTGTATTTTCAATCAGCTGCTACAAGTTTCCTCCATCTGCTCTGTATCCACCACCAGAAATGTCTGGGGAAGATCTTCCTTACGTACATTAGACTCAAATGTAGCAGAAATATGGAAATCATTGCACTCTGCTTCTGCTAAGCAAACCTGCATGAAAACCTTTTGGATCATATGTGCCCATGGAAAGAGGTTTGGCAGGATCTATCCTACAGACAGAATTAAGACTTTGAGAGAGAAATAAGTAGGTAAAACAAATTAACCTGAAAGGGCAAAAAATATCCTGCCTTGATACACATTTTCTAAAAGCCACGGTAAAGAGCAGAGAGAGGTACAGAACTGTGATTGCCTCTGCTGTTCCCAAGAAAGAAAAGTGGGTCTTTAAATCTGGGGGCAGAAAACGGAATTTTGAGAAGATTCATTATAATTTGGGTGTATTTTTGTCTCTGAGAATGGTAGTTTTGCAACAGTGGAGCGGCAAATTAATTGTTTTCATTTGTAGCTTAAAATAGAAGGTCACACAAGATGCACAATGCACTGATTTATTGTTCTATATAAAATATAAAATAATGTTATAATTTAATGTAGCCTTTGAATTAGGATGTCATAATATGGATAATTTATTTATTATAGCAGATAAAGAGTTTATAGTATTTTTGAATTTTATTCAAAATCATATGGAATATATGTTTTATCTTAATAAGAAAGAAAGAAAAATGTTCTGATTCCTCTGAAGACATCATATCTCTGAATTTGACATTTTAAAAAGAAGAAAAGATCCTGAA